>CXYZ01007946.1:1226659-1243556 GCA_900006705.1 Sonneratia caseolaris
CATAATTATTTATAACGGTTCATGTACGTTTTTATTTAAAAATTTAAAATTATTTCACAAATTCATAACTTTTATTTAATTTATCGGACTCCAGTTTATTTGATGTGTAAATTTGATTAATGAATGAAACAACTCTTTGAAAAGAAAACGCATTAGTTAGTGTCCAAGGTAATTAAAGTTAAACTATCATAATTGAGCAGACAAAAGAAAGATTACAGTAAAATAATTACACGTGCAAAATTCAGTTCTTATTCCCGTGACGTGAAGGTCCCGTGGGAGCACGGCGAAATTAAAAATAATAAATAAATAAATAAATATTTCCCTATTACCCATAAAATTTCAACAGTTAGTCTCCATACATAGATATTTACATGCACACAATTGAACGAATGAATTGCAGGGGGGACTATTTTTTACTTGTACCCGTCCATAGTGACAACTCTCAAAATATGCACTCCTCCCATCCGCCAAAACATGAACTTGAGAATTTGCTTCAAATAAAATTAGGTAAAATTATATAAGAGAATATTCAAGATTTACTGGAGTTTGATTCCAAGCTTTGTTCCCTCTCTCCATGGCATATGCAAATATAAATCATGTAACATTTGTTACATTGTTTACTATGCTCACACTTTTTTTTTTAAATATCAACCGTATCTGGTNATTTGTTACATTGTTTACTATGCTCACACTTTATTTTTAATATCAACTGTATCTGATACCGTAACAACCGACTAATTTATCAAAAAATATAACATTCAGCTTGGAGCTCGTTATTAATCACCAAATATCAACTCCCAAAATTTTCAAATTCTGAAATTAATATATTACTTGTTGTCAGTTTATTAAGAACTATCTTCCTTAAATGCCCTATGCTTACACTTTTAGTAGTTAATATAAATCGATAGATTTTTTTACTTAATATACCATTAANAATTAATATATTACTTGTTGTCAGTTTATTAACGAGCTATCTTCCTTAAATGCCCTATGCTTACCCTTTTAGTAGTTAATATAAATTGATAGATTTTTTTTACTTAATATACCATTGATTATAAATTGTTTGATTAAAGAGAATGTGGAGTTTGGTCCATCTATGATAGAGATGTTAAACATGACGGTTTGATCCGAATTGGCCCAGCAAAACCCGTAATTGGTCAGGACTATCCCTAAACCGACATATAATCGTTCTTATTGGATTGATGGGCGGTTACGGATCAAGTCTAAGAAATAGGCTCGTTGAACCCAGAACCAATTCAACATATTTTTTTGTTAATCCGACCCAAAACCGTTGTAAAACCAACCTAGATCGTAAAAAATCTTATAAACTAACGGTCAAATTTTGTTAGTTTAATTAAAAATTAAAAAATATAAAATATTTATTTTGAATAATTAAAACATTTTTAAAGATGAAATGGTAACGCTAACAGTTTAAATCAACTTACTTATGAACGATTCCGAGTAAATTCATTTTCTCATGAACTGTGATTTATGAGCGGATAATTCATTATGCTTAATAGAACGAATTGTAATTAAAGTAAATAGTTCTGATCCGTTTTTAACCGNATAAAAAATAAAAAATATTCATTTTGAATAATTAAAATATTTTTAACGATGAAATGGTAACTTAACCGTTTAAATCAACTTACTTATGAACAATTCCGAGTAAATTTATTTTCTCATGAAGTGTGATTTATGATTGGACAATTCATTATGCTTAATAGAACAAATTGTAATTAAAGTAAATAGTTCTGATTCGTTTTTAACAGTATCAAATAACCCATTTAATACTTCTAAATTATGACCTATATTAGATGGAAAACAACGGTCCTAAAACATTTGCCTCGTACTATTACAGTCCTGTCTCTTGACTAACGGTAAAAACGACGTAGCTTTTGCGATGTCTCATTCTCCTGAGCAACGAACGACCCCACGAGGGTCAGCGCTGGAACCAATGGTGTGTCCCCTTCTCGAGGACCTTGGGCCCGAGCTGAGAGAGCTGCTGCACCGACGCCCGTAGCAGTTGGTCTGCTTCTTTACTCGCAGCGCGTGACATGGGACCATATTCTCTTGATATGAAAAAGTACACGCGCTCCTTTCTGGAGAGTTACGGACATGGAGCCGTAGACTCTGGCTTGGAGGGCCGGGCATTTTAGTGTATCAACAACAAAAAGCTGTTTTACGATTTTGTCCCCATTTTAGTGTTCTAGAGTTTCAAAATTCTCGATTTGGTTCACATTTCGAGCAGCCAGCTGACCACCCCTAATTATATAAATTATTTCCTTTTAGTAAATTTGACAAAGATTATTTCGAAGAAAGTGGACTTTGGCTGTTGACTGCGCGTGGGGGCACTCTCTGACTCTGTCCCACGCGCGATTTCACTGCACTCTCGCAACTCTCCGCCCCACTGCAAAGTCACTGACAAGCGAACAGTCATTGGGGCGGGACAACTTGCCTTCACTCAATCGGCTACGCTGCGGACGAGTCAGTCGTCGGAAAGTCCCCTCCGACTCTGCCTCGAGCTTTTTCGATCTTCTTCGCTGGCGCATTGCACAGGAAATTGACGGGGATGGAATCCCGTGATAAATTCTAGCCTTTTCGTTCCGCCTTTTTGCCCTTTTGATCTGATTTGATTTGATTTGATTCTCATCATCATCAAATCCCTCCATCTTTTCGTCTCCTCTGTAGCTTTCACTTCCTCCCCGGCTGAGTCACCACTCCCTGCGGAATCAGATTCATTTTGGTGTCGTCGTTTGAAATACTTGGTGAGTTAGCTCAGAGCTCTCTCCACGCTGGGATTTCTGAACAACTTTTGAATTTCATGCTCCTGTCCGGCTCAAAATACAAATGTGAAAATCCTTATCTAAGGAAGTTTCCACTGATGCTGACTGCGGAAGCTCTCAGCTACAGCGTGAAATTCCTTGACTTATTTGAAAATGCAGTTATTTTTGTTGGACGGGGGCAAAATGCTCTTCTTTTCTCGGCAAAGACGCTCTTTTTGGCAAAGGATATTCGTGGAAAATAGTCGACTGGTGTTGTCATATTGTGGTTGAGACTTGCGATTTTTTTACTGCTCTTCTCTGTTTTTTCTCTCCATATTCAGAACTGTTCTTTCACTCTATTCTGATAAGTTTTCTCCTTTGTTTGTGGTTCATTAGTTGTTTTTCGTTTGAGGCTTTGCACTGCTTTCTCCTTTCTGGGTTCCGCAGAACAAGGTAGAGACTAATGAATGCTTTTCTGATGGAGCAGAACTCTCCTCCTCGGATCCATCGGTCCCCGCGTTTTCCAGCTTTTCATGTTGAGTAAATGTGAGCTACTTTTGAAGGTCGGGAGAGCCTATGGCATACAGATTGTCGATGTATAATACAATGCTGGAGCGAGGGCTTTGAGTTTCCAAGAGATGGTGTTTGGGGAGATGATGATGGGTGACAAGGCAGCCAAAGCAGTGCCGTCGTTGGCCGTGGTGGAGAAACGGCAAGCTCCAAGGCCAATGGGAGGCTGCGTGGGGATCTTCTTTCAGCTTTTTGACTGGCAAAGGAGGTTCACTAAGAAGAAGCTCTTCTCCAGGAAGTTGCTTCCTCCTGGTACTATCTCCTTGACCTTGGTCTTCGTGATTATCTTACACCATTATAGGAATCTTCGATACCCTTCAACAAGATTTTTTACAGGGTATGCTCCAAACAGAAATATATATTTGCCAAGATATAATGTTTTTGTTTTTGTCTGTCCTACAAAATAATTTCAGGCCATCAGTTAACTCTTCTTCACAATTTAAATGTAACAGTACGTCCGAAACAAGTAATGAAGAACTTCAAGCGAGATGAGAAGATGCCAGTTGCTAAACTTCATTATGTGAGATTTTGTTCGTCTATGTTTGTGATTCTTCTCTCTCTCTCTTTTGTTCCCTAAGAATATACAGGTCAGAGTCTTATTCACTGTTTTCCCTTTTCTGGTATCTGTTATGGGCTGTTAGATTGCTGATGAAAATAAGGGTGGTTTCCCCAATTCGAGAGAAAACAAGAATTTTGGCGTTGAAAAAAAGCATGAGATAGGAACCCCTGGTGTGGTTGCTAGGCTCATGGGTCTTGAGTCGATGCCCTCTGTGCACCGAGATAAGGTGAATGATATGTTATCATATAAAAATTGCTGTGATAAAGCCAGTAAATCTGCGGTTATCAACAAGGGGTCAGGGAGAGAAGAGATGAGTTTGGAGAAGGGACAGACAAGACACGAACGACCACAGAAACTGCAGAAGACTGGACTCTCCGAGAGACGAGCTGTCACAAGGTTCGGGGCCGAAGCCCTGCAGATTAAGGGAGTTTTACCCCGACCTAAGAAGCAAAACGGCCCAAAGCTTGCATCTCCTGTAAAAAGCCTAAGGATTTCTTCCTCGAGGAATGGCTCTCACAAATCTCGATTGATAGGTGCAGCTACTAAGATACTGGAACCAGGGTTGCAAGCCAAAAGCGTGGGAAAATGTGCTCTAACTTATTCTGCGTTCAGGCACTATGATTCTGGGGATGGTGTGGTTGTTGAAAATTCAGTTATGGAGCAAATTCCCTATATTAACTGCGGTCATATGGTCAATAAAACAAACATGTGTCAATACATGGAAGATCAGGGAATGGAACTCTCTCCTGCTGCTTCGAGTTCCTCAGGATTTTCCAGTACGTCATATCGAGATTCCATCAGAGATAAAATGACCCCACTCGTTCCTGCTGTTGATAAAGGGAAGATGTTTTGTAAGAGACGGCAAGAGGAGTTTTTATATCTTAAGAATGGTAAAAGACATACCTCAGATTGCCAAGAGCCGTGGCATTTGCCCAGTAAAAAGAGTGCTTCTCAGAGGGGTGAGTCATCGCCAGTTGCTACACTGAAGAGCAAAAGGGTTTCTTCAGCGGCAGGATCTGTCTCCACTACAAAGGATTTTGTGGCTTTGAACCGAATTCTCAGTGGTCAGACCCGCCCAAGGGTCCTCAGTAAGGCTGAGAGCTCTAGAATTGATGCATTGAGAAGATCACCTGGCCAAAGAGATGATTCTATCTCTCCTCTAAGGTCCCCAATTCGGAGGATGAGGACTGCTAGTTCGAATGAATCGATCAGACGTACAAATTTGCACAATTCTGCGAAAGGAAAACAGGGGAAAATTACATCTGTGGCAGTCACTGGGAATGGCAAGACAAGTGATAAGAGTAGTGTTATTTCTTTTACATTTAATTCTCCATTGAAGCAAAATATCAGTTCTACAGAAGCTGAGGATAGGATATTGAGCAAATCCTGCACTGTTCATGACTGTGATGTTTTGGGAATCACTGCGTCGGAGGGAAGCAACAATAGAACCGACTTTCGGGGTAGCTTGGCAGCGAGAGGGGATGCTTTAGGTGCCATTCTAGAGCAGAAGTCAAAAGAACTGATGTCCCAAGAAGATGATGACTCCGCTAGTGAGTCCATTAAACCGAAGCGATCTACAGCTATGATTCTACAAGAATTGATAGTTGCTTTAACTACTCTTCCAACTGTACCACGAGATTGTGACGTGCTTGACAATATCAAGGCTTTCCAGGTGCAGCTGTCTTCGTTTCTCTCCTTCATATTGCCACAGCGTATTCTAAGTCTTTTTTTTGCTTTTGTCTCAAGGCACATCTTTACTAACCAGAAAACAATAAGATAAAAAATAAAAGTATTTACTTTCTCATGTATCCCAGCAAAAAAGTAGATTTCATTATTTATTTTTCTTTTATTTGAAGCCATTTCTTTTATATTGTTATATATCTTTGTTTCCCAAGTCTTGACAAAATTGCATCTCATGTCTTTCCTGTCACCAGGTTAAATCAAGAAAAGAGGGCTCGCTGAATGAACTTCCGTGTGATACCGACCATTTTAGCCCTGGATCGGTTCTCGATGCTTCATTCTTGAATGATAGTTGTGTTTCCAGCAGTTTGGATGACTGCTCAGGTACAAACTCTGAAAACTATAGATAATGACTGAAAATGTTTCCAAGTTTAATTTGATTCTTACGACTGGATCGGGCCTGTGGCTTTTTTCTCATTTTCATCCTAAAGCCCGGCATGTAATTGGAGAAATTCAAGAATAGAATTTGTGTTCTCTACGTGAGTAGACTTTAGCAGAAGAGACCCCTTCTTGGTAATATCCAGTATACCTTTGTTACTNCTTTAGCAGAAGAGACCCCTTCTTGGTAATATACCTTTGTTAGTTTTTTTATTTGTTCAAACACTGTATGTCCTTTCAGGATTAAATTTGCTGATGGATTTTGTGGACTTCTCCTGGGGTCTTCCACGACAACTGGAACCTGATGGCGATCTCTTGGACTCTGCAACAACACGGGAGAAGGGTAGCGCCCACCAGGACATCATGATCAATGTCATTAGCTGCATAAGTAGAGCGCTCAGTCGACTTAATCTTGCTGATATTAGATTATCTGGAAGTAAGCTCTCCTATGCAAAGCAAGTTATTCTGCATTCCGAGATGCTCTTTTCTGGCACAACTTGCCATAGCTGGGTTGGTACAGAGGACACCATCATCAGCCCATCCCTGCTTGATGAGCTTGAATCTGTTGCCATTCGTGCATGGATGAATACTGGTTGGTTTGATGGTATAGTGGATTTGAAAAAGGGGAAGCAGCTCAAGGAGTTTCTCTTTGACTGCTTGTTAGAATGTCTAGAGTCGAAGTATCGCCCCTGCTGTAACTTTGGGTACCGAAGGTGGACAAGACTGCCTTCACACTTGAATGAGAAGATTTTGGTTGGGGATGTTGAAGGAGGGCTTAAAACATGGGCTGCTTTATGTGGGATGAGTGTTGATGAGATGATAGAGTGGGAGATGAGTCATTCTCTTGGCAAATGGGTAGATTTTGATATCGAGGCATTTGAGAATGGATGCGACATAGAAAAGGATATTCTCCGGGGCATGGTGGAAGAGATTGTGGACGATATCCTGCAGGGCAGCTGAGTGCTCACAGTTTCGCCCACTGCTTTCTAGTCCCTGAAGATCATAATCTTTTGTGGAGAGTGACTATGCATATCGGCAAGGAAGATATGCGGATCCTGTAGATCATGGCATCAATTTACTCTTAACTTGTATGCATTCTCTCTTCGATTCTCTTGACAGTCATTTCCTCCTTGTTCATTTTTCTAATTACTGGATATCAGGTTAAAGAAATGAAATTGGTGACAAGGTAGTTTGTTTTTGCTGATCCTCTGGATAACGTGAATTTTTGGTCGACAATTTGTTATCGAGTGGCATCTTTGTTCAACTGATGATCTCATCGAATCCTTAAACTGTTCTACCCACTGTCCAAACAACCGAATTAAGGGAAGGCATGGCTTGATCCAGTACCCACTACCCTTCTCTATACCAAAGCTCGAAATGGGATAAGAGTAGATTAGCTAGCTTTCACCCTCAAAACTGAACCCAGAAATGGGCCTGTGGATGGGATCGAGCCGGAGGGATCCGTCTCTGAGTCTCTTTCCCAGGCTCGTCGTGGCACTGGCAATTTTTGCGATGCTCTCAAGCCACGGTGACCTAATAAGCAATACGGTGGAGTCCGTCTGTGGACCCAACCACATTATTTCCGGGACCATGGTAACCCAAGAGCATCGAAAGAATTTTGTGACTGAGCTGGAGCCGGAGCTGGATAACAGGTCCTGTGATGGGTTACTTCTTGCTAGCCCTCTTTTTCGAAGAAGAGTCGGTACGATCCACTCGTCCTCCTCTGCCCTAGCAGGCCCACTTCACCTAAAGATAAAAGCAAAGTGGATTCCTTTGCCCCCTCCCCTTTCTTTATTTCCCCCTTTCTGACTAAAGTGTTCTTGAGCTGACAAAGTAGTATGATGTTTCTTTCAGTATAAGCCTCAATCACATCATCAGCCATGGCCAAACCTTTCCTTCCCATGGCAGTTTCTACCAGTTTCGGATCTCAAAGGGTGCGCGAAATGCACGAGTTCCTGTGAAATGTATAATATGAACTCTTCAACCGCAGACCACGCCGAATTCATCACACCGCAGAGCTGTAGCTCATCGCAACAAGGCAAGTAGAGAGCACTATTTAGAATCCTAATGAGCATCTCATTCCTCAGCTCGCCATATCGAATGAGCATGCTATAAATAGCATTTGTTTCAAAAATGTAAAATCTAAGTTGACGTTGACTTACCTCACAGCGCTGGCTGAGGTTGGTGCATTTGACAAATTTGCAGAGTTCGCAGGACGAAAATTCTCGCCCCCAATTCTCAATTACCATGACTTTTTTTTTTTAAATGTTATTATCACATATAAAAAAAAATAAAAATCAAACATTTTTTTAAATTATTATTAGAGCTAGTATTATCTCACTGCCACTACTCGGGGATAGAAACGAGTACCGGTCGCCATGCTTTTCTGAGTAGCCGATACCGGAGAGCTGCCGATAGCGGCCGGAGCGAGCCGTTACCGTCGTTCCGTGCTGAGAATCCATCGGCGGTCCCGCTGCTGGAAGATGCCGTCAACAAGCGATCGCGGTCTTCGCATCTCTGCGGGGGTCCGGTCTCGAGCGGTGGCGGCGATGATACGAACAAGTCCTTCAGTTTGTGCCGGACCCTCAACTCTCTGGGGCTGTCCCGCGCCGGGTCTTCTCGGCACGGACCTGGGGAGTCACCTCGGTGGAACTTGCGGCGGTCGGCTCGACCGAGGAGCATGCGGAGGGTCTTACGGCGGCGCAGGTGGATTGCCGGGCTGGAGGAGGGGCTCCGGGTCGGGCTGGGGGCAACCGCGCACTGCGTCGCCAGTAGCTTAAACTTGTGCAGGGTGGCCATCCGCAGACCTTACTCCGATCCGAGCGTGAGGAAAAGGACTTATAACAAGAGGGAGATGAGATACTATCTATGGCCGTGGGATCGTATGGAGTTTTACGTTACAGGGGAGAGAGAGAGAGAGAGAGAGAGAGAGAGAGAGAGAGAGATAAGTCGTCGTTTTCAATGGCATTACAGTGGGAATCGTTTTGACAGAGAGAGTTTGATTCTCTGCACAGTGGCACAGGAAGAGGAGAATGGAGTAAAGTGAGGAAGATGAAGTTGCTTTTTGCAGTGACTGACGGACTGGGTGATTAAACATCCAGTAACTAATATAGTCATCGACCGACGGATTTTGTACGGTAGTTTTATTTTTATTTTTATTTTAATAATTAATATATTATAAATTTAAAATTTATTATATAATTTCTCCCTCCTATTTTAATATCATATAATTCTTATATAATCACATTAAATTAATTTAAGTAATTTAATTAAAATTTTTACATCACATTACAATAAAATTTAAAATATGTAACATTTTCTATGAGAAAAAAGAAAGTTTCTTAGAGCAGGAATTCCTTAGGGCAATAATATAAAAAAAGAATTAATATAATGATATTATTTTTAATTTAATAATTATATGTGGTAAATTTAATTATGAGCATTTTATTTAATTAAAAAAATCATTGCATTCTCCATATATTCTGCTAGTGTGCATTGCCCACGATCGGGACATGCTGAGAAAGCAGAGGCGGTTCGATGTCGCCTTCGTTATGTGTATGCCATGCCGTGTTTCCAGCATTGCTTCCGGCAGTGATCGACAGACTGGGGTGGGTCGGACTAACCTTTTACGTTGTCTGTGACTTTTGCCTGTCTTTATTCGGTGGGATAATGCTCTCAGATAGCGGAAGTAGCTTACGGATGTATGAATCCGTGAAGTGAAGAGGCTGGAAGCTCACTATATCTCTTTCAACTGTCAAATCAACTTTCGCTTAATAGGGCCCCCAGGAGCAAAGGGGACACTCCTTTTGCTCGACGCATGATAAAATTACAGTCGCAACTATTCAAACACAACGTACCAATATCTTGATCACAATATGCCATGATCACCATCAGTCACATCCTCCCACAATGCGTGCTTAGCTTTAATGGTAATTTAAAGATGAAGATCGGTATCTTTTTATATATATATATATATATATGTAATTCCTTCATAGACATCAGGGTGAGACATAAATAACTGTAAACATGGTTCTCAGACCCATGACAAATTTTGCAACTGCTCTGTTATTGATTCTGCCTCTCTCTGTTTTTCTTTTTCAATTTTTTTAAAGCTCGTTCACTAACATTGGGGTGGGTAGGGAACGCGGCAAGCAGCAGCGACCTTCGGGGCGTTGGGGCTGTCCAAGTAAGGCTTCAGGGTTGGGTCTCTGAGGTATCCGCACATGCACGGCTGCTGCTCCCTCATCTTTGCGCAGCAATCTGCCGTCGGGGCTGCCGGTGTAGTCATCGCCGGCAGGCACGGGGCCAGCTCCTGTACCACGCACTGTACTGCCCCCGCCCTCGGCTCCAGCAGCACCAGGGCAGCCAGCAGAGACACCACGAGGGTGGCCGTCGGCGATGATTTCTTCATCTGCATTGACAGAGAAGGAAAGAGATGGGTCAGAGGCGAATTGGGATATCAGGGAAGCGAGTATGGAATTTATAGGGGAGGGGAGAGAGGTGGTGATCGGTGCGACTCGCTGTTGCACGAGAAGCGTGAGGCTATCCTGAAACGGTCTGGGTGGGGTGACGGTTAGCGGGGCAGAATTGTAATAATTTCCGGGTTCTGCTATTTCTGCGTAACTTGAACACGGAGGTGCTTGCGTTGCGTGGACTCAATGCAATATAATTAATATTTAATATAGAATGAAGTAGAGAAAGGAGAATTAGCCAGTAGTATCATATTCGATTTAATGGTGATTAATCATGTGACTGACAATAAATCTAACATATACTATTGAATTTATAAATATTAATATTAATTTGTTTGAATTTAATTGAGCAAAATGATGACACGCGATGTGTTTAGCTGACAATATTTTGCCGGTATTTTTTTTCCCGATTTTAGGTGGTAATGTAAAATTATGTAAAATTTCATGATACAAGAAGGATTTGATCTCATTACGTGTTGACAGCAGATTTATTGGTGTTTACAATTTTGGTGCCACCGGCTATGGGCCCCCTAGCTGCCCCCTCCAGCACCACCACCGGGACCCCCGTCGACCGATGCTCTGACTGCAGGATCACCTCCGTCGGGGCCAGCAGGGCATCCTCCACTGTCAGCCCACCAAGCCATCCTCCACTGTCAGCCCACCAAGCCATCCTCCGCAACATGGGCCTCCTCGCCACTCTCTACAACCGCCATTTATAGCTCACATTAATAGACTCGACCCATTAGCTGTCACCTCTGTCTTGCTCTGTGCCATCTCGCATCACTGACTGATCGAGGAATCCGGGTACATGTAAGAACTGAGAGAGGGATCTCGACTGTACAGTCTATTAAGCAATTGCAATCTCTTGTTTAAGTCAATAAAGATATGAACAGCTTTAAATGTATTTCCTCATTGAGAAGGGAGGCATTGCAGTAATCTTCTCTCCTTTTTTGGGCGATAGTTCTCTTCTACGGTGATGATGAGATGACGAGAGAGAGTAATACTTACAAGTAGACGACTTTAAGTTCTTTATAGTCCAAAACTTGTGGATGTTCACATTCACACAGGATGAGAAATAGATGGCACAAGGACAGTAGAGTTAGTTGTTTCTAATGTAGTAAACTTCCACGGATCAGCAGACCGAGCAGGGAGCTCTTCCCTGCACCGAAATCGTCTCCAACACTCCCTCGAGAATTGTTATAGCAGAAGTAAACGGAGGCTCTTCAACCGGCTTTGTGCTTGTGCACCGATCGATCGATCTGCAACATGTGATTGAGTCAATTATGAGAGTAAGCCGAGCAATACGAATGACTTTGTTTCTGCAGGACTAAACAAATGGAAAGGCCGAAGGAGAAGAAAAATGAGACGGGAATTTCGCTTACTCCTGAATTCTAAGAGGGCATTTGGTAATGTGGAACTTCGGCTGGAAATCAACCGTCATTTCATGTACAGGGTCAAAGTTCGAGTAGGGAAATTCCTGCATTCCTTTAAGCATCTGTCTTAACCACAATGCGATATTCAAAACTGCATAATACTGAATTTTTGCTGTTAATGAATGACATTGAAGCTCGCTTTCCGTATACGACAAGGTTAGCAATTTTATCTTGAGAAAAGGGTTTGAAAATGTGCCTGATAGAGTATGAACCGGAATGAATGGATGTCTCTCATGGTGTCACAAGAAGGGCTGCTCTTGCTGCCTGATTTCTCCTTTCTCTGCCCTTCGAAGCAAAAACATTGGGCCAATATGATCAGAGGAGAAATCCTCATTTTTCCTCTTTATGGGACACAAAGCCAGGATTAATTCAGCAGAATTCATACTGTCGTCTTCACTTGGGTGTATCTGGCTTGAACAACGTTTAGACAGTATTCCCCAATCTTCAAGTGTCCGCCCCTGGTTTCAAGAAAAGAAAATAAGCTAGGCTCTATCAATCAGAAAATTGGATTGAATCAGAGATACTCAAATGATGATCTATGAGATCATAGTAGTTCAAGGGAAATGCTGAAAAGGCAGGCATACAAAATCAAGACTTGCCTCGAATTGAGATGATTGTGAACTATGGGGAATGCCTTGTGCTGGTGAAGGTAATTCATTCCCCTGCATATTATTAATCACTTGTAACTTACAAGTTTAGCATATGGCAATCTCATGCATTTATCACAATTGAACCAGACATTGTTCTAGTCAAGATCAGAGCTCATTCGCAAGGGATCATAGGACATTATTAGATCAGAGGAGAAAGAATCCGAATGAGACTCACCAAGCGATATCAAGGGCATAGTGCAGAGCCGTCTGTAGGTCAAGTCTATGTTTCTTGCTCAGAATATCATTGAGGTTTCTCAGGAGATAATTCAGAGTGAAGTAGCATCCCATAATTATATCAACATCTTGTTAATACGGATAGAAGAATAATGAATTCATGATGATTTGTCAGGTGGTCAATACAACTATCAGGTCGACTTGATTGGTGAAGAGCCACTGGAAGAAATAATAGAACACCTGACCTTTATGACCCCCCTTTGGTAGATATTCGGTGAAGAGGATCATCTCCTCCACATGAATGATTGAACTGAGGAACTGCAATATGCTGGAGTGTCGAAGTTCTCTCAGGAGAGTGCTATCCTTAGCAGACAATATCCTGCATTATTTGAAGTTGGACTCATTATCTCTCAACCTTCTCGAAAAGGGGGCTTCTATCTATTCAAACCTTTGAATTTGCAGGACATGTTCTTCCATAAGTTCAAAAGAATCTGCCCGAGGAAAGAAGAGAATTTGCAGGCGACTTAATCACATTTGATGGGGTATTGGATTTGTCTCTTGATCACGGTCTTTATGACCCCCGTTGCCCTCAACATCACCTTCTCGGATTCTCCATATTTGCCCTGGCAAAGCAGAACCTTAGGAAACAGTCACTGAGGGAAGGAAAGAAAGGTGACATTTCATTTACTTGGAATGATCTTTCTNCTATTCAAACCTTTGAATTTGCAGGACATGTTCTTCCATAAGTTCAAAAGAATCTGCCCGAGGAAAGAAGAGAATTTGCAGGCGACTTAATCACATTTGATGGGGTATTGGATTTGTCTCTTGATCACGGTCTTTATGACCCCCGTTGCCCTCAACATCACCTTCTCGGATTCTCCATATTTGCCCTGGCAAAGCAGAACCTNTTCTATACCTGATATATGATGGAAGAATGCTGCAAATTTAGTTCTGAGATATCAATGTTCACCTCGTTCTTTTTGTGTTGAACTGTCTGTAAAACAACAAAGCAGTAGGAGTAAAATCAGCAGAGACTTTTAGTTGGCTGACTTTTTTTGTTACTACAGCAATGATTAATTGCCATTGGTTGATCGGGGATAAATTCAATGCTGCCATTCACTTTGAGGATCCTTCATATGTCACTGTGTCTGTAAAGTCTCGCATCTGTCAGAGGCTTCAGCATATTCTAAAGAGAATATTGGCAACAGAAGACGTTGTATATGAGAATTCAGTCAAGTACACTTGAATAAATCTGGAAATGAATGTGTGGAACTACGACCGTGTGGTGCCAGCAATCCTTGAGGTTGACGTTCGCCTTTTAGAGGACGAGAAGCTTGACGTTTGGGGCATGGCCCTCAGTCTCACTCGCAGCCAAGTGCAGCGTGGTTCACCTGTTGTAGTCCTGCACATTCAGGGTAATTCCCTCCCTCAGCATCTGATTAAGTCCCACTTGATCCCCTCTTGGTGCAAAGCTCAGAAAGTTGCCTATCACAGTGAGCTAGGGTCAGATGGAGTGAGTTGTGCACTCCAAAAAATGGAGGGTTAGGACAGAGGTGTATTNTGCGTGCTTAGCTTTAATGGTAATTTAAAGATGAAGATCGGTATCCTTTTATATATATATATATATATATGTAATTCCTTTATAGACATCAGGGTGAGACATAAATAACTGTAAACATGGTTCTCAGACCCATGACAAATTTTGCAACTGCTCTGTTATTGATCCTGTCTCTCTCTGTTTTTCTTTTTCAATTTTTTTAAAGCTCGTTCACTAACATTGGGGTGGGTAGGGAACGCGGCAAGCAGCAGCGACCTTCGGGGCGTTGGGGCTGTCCAAGTAAGGCTTCAGGGTTGGGTCTCTGAGGTATCCGCACATGCACGGCTGCTGCTCCCTCATCTTTGCGCAGCAATCTGCCGTCGGGGCTGCCGGTGTAGTCATCGCCGGCAGGCACGGGGCCAGCTCCTGTACCACGCACTGTACTGCCCCCGCCCTCGGCTCCAGCAGCACCAGGGCAGCCAGCAGAGACACCACGAGGGTGGCCGTCGGCGATGATTTCTTCATCTGCATTGACAGAGAAGGAAAGAGATGGGTCAGAGGCGAATTGGGATATCAGGGAAGCGAGTATGGAATTTATAGGGGAGGGGAGAGAGGTGGTGATCGGTGCGACTCGCTGTTGCACGAGAAGCGTGAGGCTATCCTGAAACGGTCTGGGTGGGGTGACGGTTAGCGGGGCAGAATTGTAATAATTTCCGGGTTCTGCTATTTCTGCGTAACTTGAACACGGAGGTGCTTGCGTTGCGTGGACTCAATGCAATATAATTAATATTTAATATAGAATGAAGTAGAGAAAGGAGAATTAGCCAGTAGTATCATATTCGATTTAATGGTGATTAATCATGTGACTGACAATAAATCTAACATATACTATTGAATTTATAAATATTAATATTAATTTGTTTGAATTTAATTGAGCAAAATGATGACACGCGATGTGTTTAGCTGACAATATTTTGCCGGTAATTTTTTTTCCCGATTTTAGGTGGTAATGTAAAATTATGTAAAATTTCATGATACAAGAAGGATTTGATCTCATTACGTGTTGACAGCAGATTTATTGGTGTTTACAATTTTGGTGCCACCGGCTATGGGCCCCCTAGCTGCCCCCTCCAGCACCACCACCGGGACCCCCGTCGACCGATGCTCTGACTGCAGGATCACCTCCGTCGGGGCCAGCAGGGCATCCTCCACTGTCAGCCCACCAAGCCATCCTCCACTGTCAGCCCACCAAGCCATCCTCCGCAACATGGGCCTCCTCGCCACTCTCTACAACCGCCATTTATAGCTCACATTAATAGACTCGACCCATTAGCTGTCACCTCTGTCTTGCTCTGTGCCATCTCGCATCACTGACTGATCGAGGAATCCGGGTACATGTAAGAACTGAGAGAGGGATCTCGACTGTACAGTCTATTAAGCAATTGCAATCTCTTGTTTAAGTCAATAAAGATATGAACAGCTTTAAATGTATTTCCTCATTGAGAAGGGAGGCATTGCAGTAATCTTCTCTCCTTTTTTGGGCGATAGTTCTCTTCTACGGTGATGATGAGATGACGAGAGAGAGTAATACTTACAAGTAGACGACTTTAAGTTCTTTATAGTCCAAAACTTGTGATGTTCACATTCACACAGGATGAGAAATAGATGGCACAAGGACAGTAGAGTTAGTTGTTTCTAATGTAGTAAACTTCCACGGATCAGCAGACCGAGCAGGGAGCTCTTCCCTGCACCGAAATCGTCTCCAACACTCCCTCGAGAATTGTTATAGCAGAAGTAAACGGAGGCTCTTCAACCGGCTTTGTGCTTGTGCACCGATCGATCGATCTGCAACATGTGATTGAGTCAATTATGAGAGTAAGCCGAGCAATACGAATGATTTTGTTTCTGTAGGACTAAACAAATGGAAAGGCCGAAGGAGAAGAAAAATGAGACGGGAATTTCGCTTACTCCTGAATTCTAAGAGGGCATTTGGTAATGTGGAACTTCGGCTGGAAATCAACCGTCATTTCATGTACAGGGTCAAAGTTCGAGTAGGGAAATTCCTGCATTCCTTTAAGCATCTGTCTTAACCACAATGCGATATTCAAAACTGCATAATACTGAATTTTTGCTGTTAATGAATGACATTGAAGCTCGCTTTCCGTATACGACAAGGTTAGCAATTTTATCTTGAGAAAAGGGTTTGAAAATGTGCCTGATAGAGTATGAACCGGAATGAATGGATGTCTCTCATGGTGTCACAAGAAGGGCTGCTCTTGCTGCCTGATTTCTCCTTTCTCTGCCCTTCGAAGCAAAAACATTGGGCCAATATGATCCGAGGAGAAATCCTCATTTTTCCTCTTTATGGGACACAAAGCCAGGATTAATTCAGCAGAATTCATACTGTCGTCTTCACTTGGGTGTATCTGGCTTGAACAACGTTTAGACAGTATTCCCCAATCTTCAAGTGTCCGCCCCTGGTTTCAAGAAAAGAAAATAAGCTAGGCTCTATCAATCAGAAAATTGGATTGAATCAGAGATACTCAAATGATGATCTATGAGATCATAGTAGTTCAAGGGAAATGCTGAAAAGGCAGGCATACAAAATCAAGACTTGCCTCG
>CXYZ01007946.1:1245512-1257906 GCA_900006705.1 Sonneratia caseolaris
AGGTGTATTGAGCTGTGGAATAAAGCAAGAGTATTGAAGCATCTGCCAGTTGCTAATGCACTTAGACTCCTTATGGGTGGCATGGGCTAATAGATACTTTCTTAAGAGCGCTTCCATATGGGCGGTCAAGATGCCTACAAATGTTTCTTGGAGTTGGAGGAAGATCTTAAAATACACGAGGATGCGAGACCCTTTGTAAGTTGGAAAGTAGACAGTAAGTAATCATATCCCATTATGGTATGACAATTGGATTGGAATGAGACAGTTCTCTACTACTTGCCCAAGGGGAAGAACTCGNATTATGGTATGACAATTGGATTGGAATGAGACGGTTCTCTACTGCTTGCCCAAGGGGAAGAACTTGCTTCTCTTCCCTTGGCCCTCAAGCTACTGTTGTGGACATCCTCAGGAACTGAACATGGGATTGGCATTATTATAATGATCCGCAAGCTGAGGAAAATGCAAACCATGTTAATACCCAAGTGATCCTCTCAACGGGAGACAAACCAAGATAGAATAGTAATTCTCACTTCTTCTTAAGATGTGCTTATGAGGATCTTAGACAGTGGAAGCTGCTAGTTTCATGGCATCATGCTATATGGTTTTGAGAGCACATACTCCAGGCCTCATTTATTTGCTGGTTAGCAATTTCGACGAACTTCCAACAAAGTAGAGTTATCCACTTGGTCAGCCATTCATAATTTGTTGTGCGGCTTCTGTGGACAAATCCACCAGTCAAGATCTCACCTCCTTTTGCCTTGCTCATTTGCCAGAGACGTATAGGGTAGACTGCTACACCAACTCGAACTATTCCTTTCACCAGGTGACCTGAATGAGGAGTTCCAAATCATTGTAAGTTGGAAAGATCGCTCTTTGAACTTTATTTTGTATAGAGTAATACGGACTACCTATCCTTATGTGATTTCATTTGAAAGGAATTTGAGTACCTTCCGAGACCAAAGGGCAAGCGAGGACATCACATGTAGTTTGTACCCTTGATTTTGCTCAATGTAGCGTGTAGCATTGCCTAGGATTGAATCTCGCCTAGGTACGAGCCCCTTTGCAACTCTAGTGAAACTGAGAAACTTCGGTAAATTGATATAAATTTTAGCGACGTAAGGTGCCTCAATGAAGTACTATACTTATCAAAAAGGGATATGCACATTTTAATAGGCACTCACCGTTGCGAAAAAGTTACTCAGCTTATATTTCCGGCCAGAAATTTCCTATTTTTAAGGAACCCCCACTGAGGATAGAAGGGCTTCAACGGACGGACACATTTCTCCTGGTTACTTGCGCGCATGGAGCCAACCATGACGCATACCAGGAATCAGGTGCTCAGCTGAACTGTTAAATTAAACGACAAAACCATCTTCAATATCAAGACGTATTCTTTTCTTATAAAATGCAATTAAACATTGCTTGGAAAATTAACTTAAGCACCCGACAAGACTCGGGCTGCTATACCATTTGACTATGTTACACCAAATCCCTTGAAGCAAATAAAAAGAAGATTAAAAATGGAAAACAATGAAATCTCTTTCAATCAGATAGGCCAAAATTCCTTGAGAACATCATGGCTTGATGCTCCCAACTACAATTAGGGGCATGCATACTTGTGTTGGATGGCTGAGCCATGGAAGATCAATTCTTCCTCAGTGCTTCCTCTGCAAGTAATTTCTCATAAATGTCAGATACTATTAGATAAATCTGGTATTAAGGCAAAGGTGAGTGCAACAATTGAGAACATAACATAAATATATGTCCATCTAATTGAGTTAAATACCTTTCGCTTCTTAAGTTTTCTTGACCCGCTGCTGAAGCCGGTTGTCTGTTCACCAAAATCTTCCTCTAAAGGTAATGACTTTATTTCATCATACAAGCTATCAGCTAGGCCAAGCAACCTGATATGAAAGAGTAAAAAAGGTCAAGGTATTGAAAATCCAAACGTTCATCTGCAGAAATTAAGACCCACAAACATGAGAATGTGAGAGTGAGAAGCCTACGATCAATCTCACTTAAGAAAGCATAAGATGAATCACAATGGAGCGTACCCATTTCTTGACTTCATCAAGTGCTTCTCCTTCTTTTTCTCCTTCCTGGTAACAGGAGCACGAATAAAGAGGTCCTCTTCTCTACGGGCACGGTCTTCCATCTGTGCTCTGTACCTAACCAGCTCCCTACTTTCAGTCCCAATAACTTCGCGAATCTGCATTATTGGAGCCAACTATATTAGAACCATTATGCCAATAAACAAAGCGCCTACACTTAATGTGACAAAAAGAAATCTAATACTAACCTCTTCAGGTCTTCCATCAATGTCATTCATCAGGTCTCTCATATAGGCACTTTGCCTTGCCTGACGGAGTGTCTCTTTTTCCTTTCTCAAAGCATTTCTTTCTTGTCTTGACATCTTGTCTTCCTCCATCAAAGCAGGGGCGAACTTAGGGGGGCGATATAGTCCATCATTATCCTAAAATTAGGGGGGAAAGACAAAAAACCAAAAGAGCATCAGCAGTTGGAAGACAAGCACACCTAGTTGCAATATCAACAATCACAACATAGAAATTAATGGATTGTAATAAGACAAGTCATAATACCTCAGAATTCACATTCATTTTGCTAGCAAGCATGTCTGGGTTGGGACGATATTTTAATAGATCCTCTGACTTCTTTGAAGCATCTGTTTTCTCTTCATTGACACCTCCATTGCTTGCAGTGATGTCAGTGACTCTTGTGAGTTTTTGGATTTGATACTGGAGTTTTTTGTCGATTGGACGGATCTGTTTCAAAAGAAAATGTACAATCAGTGTAGAGGTCTACCTAATAACAGTAAGAAGGTGAACACTCAGGGGCCTCTCAAACCTTTTCTAAAAATAATCTGATTTCTACAAGGCTCCTCACAACCGGGTGTCCCTCAATAGACAATCCTTTGGCCTTTCGGAGAAGATAATAGACAAGTGACTGGCAATAGCTTAAGAGAAGTAAGTGCTTTGCCTCAAGAAAGCTTATTCCATCTGCTGTTGGATATTGATTTGCTTTAACCTGAGATAAGGATTTCCCAAACATATGGAGTCAATGAAAAACATGATGAAGTTCATCAACAAAATAACAATTCAATCAAATGGACGTTGCCCTTGTTTTACCAACGTAGAATGAAAAGAAATGGATGAAATATATACTGGTTTTCCTCACAATCAATACATAGAATTCAATCAAGAGTTTCTCTAACCTTTGCAGTTAAGTCTTTCACTTTGCTCTTTACTTTGTCTAGCCCTTCTTTCATTTCCTTCAACACCATTGTTAAGTGAGGAGCTTCTCTGGGACAGAAAATGATTAAAGGAAAAAAAATCAACAAGAAGAAGGTCTAGTATAGTCCTTGAGACAACCATCAAGTATCGCATAGTCCTGACAGTAGAATAAATGAGAGATGCCATAAGCTCCAATTGTATTAATAAAAACAGTCGTTAAACTGCAGAGCTTGATTGATGCCATCTTAAGATAAGACTTTGATTGACTTGGTTTTTTTCTGGAGCATAGGGTATTGCGTGGGAACAGGAAGTGCAAAACATATGTATGAAGGACATAATTGGTCAATAAACACACTTATAAAAAAATGCTTATCAAAAAGATTAATCAGGAAAGGAAACTACTGAGAGATACTCAATTGACCACAGTTTCTTAAACATGCCAATGGACATTACTGTCAATAACTAAATCTCAATTATATTGATCCATTAAAAAAAATCCATCATAAAAATCTCAATTACATTGAAGACGCTGGAAAGAAGACTCTTATCTCAGCAAGCAAGACAACAACCCCTCAATAAGTCCAAGAGAGACCGCAGAACATAAATAAGCCCCGTGATAAGATTTCTTTTACGGAAAACAGGATGGGCCAGAAAATGGCAGTAATTCCTACAAGGAGACTACTGTCTACAAGACTTAGAATGCTTCCCAATGACATAGAAACGTATAGACAATGTTGCATCATATTCAGATAATAATCAAGCTTCAACCTTTAAATTACAGGGGGGAAAAGTTTCAACCTTCACTAGATCCTCACGCTAACTTGAAGACGAGACTTTGCAAGTGATATAAATTACTTACTTGAGCACTCTCTCATCATCGGTTGGCATATCGCCGTTCTCCATGGCACAATCAGCAACCTGACAAAGTGCCTGTCACTAAGGAAAAGGTCCGAGTGATTCAACAACCTGCACAGACAAGGAGAGAAGCTGAGGCTCGACGTTTTCAACAAAGTTATATTCGTAACAAGCACAGCCAAAGACCCAATTAAGGGTTGAAGCAATACCAAGTGCTTCTACAATCCTAGAACCATCATGCGATATACAAGTGAAACTGTTACCTCTTTCACTTCGGCAGTACAGTTAACTCAATGGCGGTAAGGGCCAAACAAGTTGCGTCGGCGTCGCAGGCCAAGAGAGGGACGGAAGGAAGGGGGCGGATGCCGCCCGCCGACAGATTGAGGGAAGGGAGGCAGGGGGGCGGGAGGGCGTACAGAGAGATTGCTCGAGGGCAATAATGGTTTTTTCTTTCTTTCTTTTTAAAATTTTTCCTTGAAGGATGATAACGGGTTTGGACTTTGAATTCAGGCTCGGCCCATTGCTTTTGGGTAGATCCAGCCCAAAATTCGGGTTTTTTTTTCATTTTTTTCCTTTTTAATTACAGTACTAAAGGAGATAGAATGGTCAGGGAATTCTAAGATAGAATGTTAAGGGAATAAAGGTTTATTCCCAAAACTTTAGAGCTCAGGCAAGATCAGAAGCGACCACCCCCGTAGCCCGGTGGAGCTCTGCCGGGGGCCCAGCCTCAACCCAACATGTAACCAACGACTCNAGCTCTGCCGGGGGCCCAGCCTCAACCCAACACGTAACCAACGACTCCCCCGTCCCGGTCCTAGGTAAATGATTCATGTTTCACGACATTTCACAGCAATGATGCTCGGTGGACCAGCAAAGCCAGTTTTTTGCAAGAGGTTAGACTTCCGAAACTTGGAGAAAACTTTTAAAATGTATTAACAAGCAACTGATATATGTATATACGTACTACATGAGGACACACTGCACCATCTGGAGGACGAGTAATTCCTGTCTTCATCATCTGGAACTTTAACCCGACTTGCGTTTCATGTTCTTCTCTTCGATCGTGATCAAATCTCAAGTGAACATAATTTCAGACATGCCTATAACATACGTACTTCCGCAATACATATTACAAGGCACAATAGACCAACAACAGACACGCGCACGCTGTTGGTCTTTTGTTGGGTACGAATCACTGCTATGGCTTTATTTTGCAGTGGCTGGTTGCTTCTCTATTGGCATCTTTAACCATATCACAACTATATAGAACATTTATCTAGTTCAATGGATTTATGGATATCAATAAATAAATAAAAAAGGAATATAACACTGCAAATTTGCCATAATGTATATCAAGATGATACAGTTGTAGGAAATTAATTACAAACCCAAACGGCTGTCGCCGACTTTATTGTTGTAAAACCAAATTAAGCTGAATTAAGCAAATGTTGATGTCCTAATTATTCGGTTCGAACAGATCTAGAAAGGACATGAGACCCCATAATTCTACAGCTGAAGTAAGTTTAATTTGCAAACAAGGCTGATAAGTGTTTGTCTTCGCAGGTCACCCCATGTACATGAAGTGTCCGAGATCGACTCGGACACCCGGGCTCCTGCCTTAACATGGTGGCATATCCGGTGGTGGAGGTAGCATATGAGTGTCCGGCGGTCCACCGTTCTTCACAATGAAGGCCGTGTCCATTCCCCACGACAGATGCCTCTCGATGTGGCAATGCATGAACCACACTCCTGTGTCAAGTGCAGGAAGAGGATATGCTAATCAGATCAGCAAATTCTAAGTAGAAATAAGCCAAACTCAGGGATGAGTTGATGACGAATACCTGGATTGTCAGCTCTAAATCTAATCGCACTCCACCCATTCTTCGGGACTGTGATGGTGTTTTGCAGTGGAGGATCGACGAGGTTAAAGTTGGCTGGATCCTTCTCCGGGTTGAAGTTCCCTAGCCCCCACCCAACCACGTAGAAGCTGTATCCATGAAGGTGCATCGGGTGATCAGTCCCGGCAAGTATGTTTGTTCCCTGAAAGACGAGTTCCACCGTGGAGTTATACTTCAAAACCTTCACCTCAGTCCCATTCTTTGGTGTATCCAAGTAATCGGGCAGGTCGTCCGCAGTGAAGTTGAAAATGTAGGGTGGGAAGTTGGGGAGCCGAGTCCCAAAGACGCCATTGATTCCTTTGTAGTAAGCTTGGAGGATGTCAATCGAGGGGTTCAAGAAGCTGATGTTGTTGACACTTGCAGCAAGTCGGCTCCCGTTCGGGCCCTCACATGAATTTCCTGGGCATGGGAATGAGTTCACCGAGATCGTGTACACGAACCGGTTGGTTATGTTCTTAGGGACATCAACAGGGTATTCCTCAGACGCTAAGCTTCTAAGGCTGCCAGTGAAATTGACCGAGGCGCTTGTGTCATTGTAGTACGGAAGAGCGGGCAAGGGAGGCGGAGACGTGGGAGTGTAATTTCCGGCGTATTCAATTATAGCTGTGGTGGTCGTATTGTCGTACTCCACACCATCAGCGCTGGAGTAAACCCTAGAGGCCATGTAGTAGTGGTCAGGGTTCTGGTTGGCTTCCAACAGGACATCGAAGGTCTGGCCCGGAGCTATTGCCATGATGTCCCTGGTTAAGGGTTTCGTGTAGGCACCATCCGTCGCAACGACCGTGAAGTTATGGCCGGCAATGCCGAAGAACATAGGCTCCTGCATGGCTCCGTTGACCATTCGGAGCAAGTACGTCTTGCCTCTCTCCACCTTCAACTTGAAAGTGTCTAAATTACAGGGAAAACGAAAGACATAGCTGTCAATCGAAGAACTGAACGGCTACTGCTGATTTGATCTATTCAGTATAGGAAAAAACATACACCTTCAACAAATTTCATCTATCAATAAAATTTATATTTAATATTACGATATTATCTAAAAATAATTTTTTATTTTTTTCTCTCAAATTAGTTATTATAAATGCACGAACCCTTTTTCTAGAAAAACCCTTTCCCCTTAGAAATAGGAACCGGGTTATTAGGTGTCGAAGATGATAATTGAAGATATAAACTAGAGTTTAGTTTATGGATCAATAATTAACAAGATTATGTGAGAAATCTCTAAGCAAAATCATGTTAGACTATTCGAAATTTTGATTATTATTAACATACCTTTTTTAATCTCATTTATTTCTTTTCTTTTTTGTTCATTACCATAATTTAAATAAATAATTTAATGTGCCGTGCAGCTCGATTAATGATGAAACTATTTCTTAAATGATTTCTTGAGGAGAAATCTCCGATTTCATAAGGTTGACAATAACAAAACAACCACCGATAAAAAGTAATATCCGACCGACAAAACGAAAAGGAAAATTGTACTGTTGACGCATATGTGGCTAATTTGGTCAATATAATAGGTATTAAGTCATCATCGAGAATACTTCCATTTTGGAAATGGAGATGTTGACCTTGTACACTATATATGTATATATATATATATATTAAGTATTGATGTACGTATACTCTTCTTTCCTGCAAAACACGAAATCTTATGCTAGTTGAGCTGCATCAGCAAAACTGGGTACTGATTCTTACTCCAGCATCAACCTTGTCCTTTTATGAAATATTTCTAGTAAGTTACAAATATCTACACTGCAAATAAATTCCAGTCCATTTTTCATAACTGGTACTATATATATATATATATTAGGTTTTTTTTTATCTGTAATTATGTTATAATTTCTTTGTTGTTTTGTTTCTGGTAGAAAAATTCAGCGGTTTTTGTTGTTGACTTCTTGCTTCATAGAGATATTATATATGTATGTAATTGTATTGCAAGCTCTCTTTGAAGAAGACATAATGAATCAGAAGAGGGGGTTGACCTTTCTTTGAGCAGGGATAGAGATCACCAGGCTGGCCGTTGATCAGAAAAGCGTCGGAGACGTTGGGGTCGCCTCCCGTCCGAAGCATTTCATGGTAGACGTCCATGATTGGCCTCTTCCACCACTCTCCCAATAGTATCGGAACTTCGGCATCTGGTTTTCGGAAAGGGTAGCTTGACCCTTTCCGCGGATAGATTATAATGGCTCCATAAACGGTGTTCCTTGTCCAGTCGCTGTGAGCGTGCCACCACAGGGTCCCTACCTCCGTAGAGAATATGACCTTCTGTCTGAAGCTAGCTCCTGGTCGTATCGGGCACTGTGTGATATATTCCGGTCCATCTGACCAGGGATACCTCGGCTGTTTCACTCCATGCCTGCGTGAGCAATCACTCGTTGTTATAACACAGCATCGGTTCCACCCATGTTTGACGATAAATATATGCTCAGACATGCATCGATCGAACAGATTTGCGAGAACGTGACTGACACTCACCAATGCATAGTGACGTTATACTTGGCTTTGTTGTAAACGTCGACGATTATAGTTTCGCCTTGGCGGGCATACAATGTTGGTCCCGGGAACTGCCCGTTTACAGTCATGATGCTCTTGGTGCTGCATAATCTTGTGTACGGCACGTCGTCCAGCTACAGTCAGAAGAAGCTTGTAAGGCATCTCTCCCTAGATTTAGACAGACATATATTTTCATCTATGATCCCCTTATCGTTGAATTGAGCACTTACAACAAACGTGTATCGCCGAACCGCTGCATGGCAATGGAGGATGCTCAGGAAGAGCAGCAATGCTGTACAATGTTGAATGATGAAAGCCTTCATGTCGGAGAGCCTTCTGAATTCTCTTTCTTGAAAACCTAGGGCACAAAACGCTCGTCTATTCCTCTCTTATCGGTGTATCTCTATTTGTCATTCCATCTTACGCCAAGATGTGCATATATATATAGAGAGAGAGGCTGTCGGGCCATGTAGGTACGTGTACGCACTTACGCAGAAGGTTCAGATTCTCTGCGTCGTGTTAGGCAAGGTCGGACAATCATGAAATGTTGAGCTGTCATGAAAGTGAGATGTGATCATACCAACACGCCTTCCCCGCATAATCTGAATTATGACTCCTTATCCATTAACTCGCTGGTAACGGTCTCTTCATTCTGCCACATCGTCATTTCATTTTTATTGATTTTTTGGTTATAAAATAAAAGAGTGTCTTCACAAAAAAAGAGAAAGAGAATAAAATTATATAAAATGTTCATTGAAGAAAATTAAATTCATGATTTTTTTTCAAGATAAAAAATGATATCAGCCTATCAAATAAACTTTAATCCTCTTATTTAATTGATTAACTAGCTTAGGCATGGTCTTAGAGAAAATTTGGTAAGTAAAAAAAAAGAAATCAATTTACCTGAGAATTAACTCAAGAATTTAGAAGGAATGCGCAATTTTAAATGGGCGAAAGAATGTGTACTGGGAAATAAGAATCAAACTCCAAACTCCGAATAACCATAACCTTAAGATTGATGGATCGGATGATGCGATACTGATTAGCATATATCTGAGAAGACGAGCGAAATTTCATTTGCTTATAGGTTCGGATGACGGGAGTGTTCGCCTTTCCCTCACCTCGAGGTCTAGAGATTGAAGTCTTGTTAATTATAAAGCCATATGAAATAATTTTCATGTAGAGACCCGGTTTTTCTTCTGATCAGATTGTGGGTGGAATTGGCTGAACTTAATCTCAGACAATTAAAACAAAAAAAAGACGCAATTCTCTTCATCATAATCAATTTCCACCGGATTACCCGACGGAATGTATTCAGATCTTCCTTCCCACGTAAAAGCACAAGGGACAGTATTTCGAGCATATGTTCCTCGATTGCAGGTCGTCGAAACATCTTGTTTATGGAGTCTGGTTTGTTGAGCAGCCTCTCAATGAAGTGTATGTTCAACTATTAGACCTATTCCTGCTCTTATTGACCGTAAAAGTTGAATTGATGAATGTCATTTGCCCACGGTGTTGATATATAGGCTTTACTCTCTTTTTTTTGTTCAATTGGTCGATGACACGTGTTATCGCTCGATTTGAGATTTCAACCGAAGACTCGTTCTTGATTGCTGTCTGAGGCAGGGAATTAGGGTTTCTTTTTTATGCTATGGCTAGTTTGAATATTGTCTTTTCTATGTACCTCCGTTTTGCCCACGGATACCATAGGACGGCAATAGAAATTACTGGCTGTATCCTTCCCCTTTCCTCTATCTCACCCAACCGACATGAACCCTCTTTTATATTATTATCAGCATTTAAACAGGGCATTGGTCTCCATCCTTTTACTATGTTACGAAGCTCAAGTATTGATGGGGGTGGAACAAATCATGTATGTCAAGTCAACAGCCCTTCTTGTGGATTGAATACAAGCCGAAGGGCACATTCTATTAGACTAGATCGGGGATTGAAGACGAGCAGTGTGGTCCTGATAACGCCCTGGAAAAAAGCGATCATAATGAGCCCTCATTGCCACGCTTCCGGAAAAGTGATGGACCCGTACCGGCGTACCTATGTCGCATGATTTGCCAGCCAATTGGTTCCTTTTGTTTAATTGATTTTTATGACAAAGATACCGAGTATATCCATGCTTAAGCCTAGCTGATGAAATGATGATTATGTGTAGAGGAGATGCAAATTATGGCACTGGGCTTACTCAGTCGAGGATGATGAGCGATTGCACTTGTCGACGTTCTTCCCCATGTCGTGCACGTAAAATTACCATGCCTGGCTGATCGACATCCCCCAACCACTCTGGGGGAATATTTCCATCATCCCGTCTAAAGAAGTTGTATCATAAAATGTGGTTTTCTTTTCTTTTCTTTTCTTTTTTTTTTTCTGGGACAACCATGGAGTTGATTTCAAAACGGGTCCACACGCAATAAATACGTTGAATCTTCCAAAGGGATTAGATGAAATCATTAAGTCCAATCCCATTTTTGGTTAAGCAAAGCATCATCATGCCAAAAAGTCGGTTATTATTATTATTATTATTATTATTATTATTATTATGCTTGTTATCGATTATTATTTTATCATTGAGGGGTTTGAGGAAAACGTGATATGCATAGTTAATTACATATATTATAATGTTGACTCTATGCAGTTGCCGAGCCTTGGAAGCAATACTTAAGTGATAATCTGTTTGGATATTTCAAATGATAAGTTCGAAGCAAATTCGTGTTTAATGATCAAGCTTAATAAAAAAAAATGAAATATTTCGCAGGGCAAATTTATAGGATTTTTAATATAATTTATCATGTTCTAAAATAGTATAATCTTAGTTTCTTGGGTGTACTCATTACAGGGATTTTTTCCGGCCTGTTTGGAGAATAAAATTCACTCGAATATCAACATGCACAGTGCTCACTCATGTGGATTCTCGGGTCTCTGTGCTATGGATAATCAACTCGGTTTAGTGACAATTGCATTCTCCATTTTGCTGCTTGATAATCGGCAAAATAACGAGGTTCAGAGCCTCCCCTACCGATTGTCCACTCAACAGTGACATCTTATTTTCAGGTAATATTAGCCATTAAAATGAATACAGCGGCTTGCTTCTGCTATTCAAACATTGCAAACAGGGAAAGGAACTGGTTTGGATAAGCAATACACATATGTGACATGGACAAGCACGTGGGAAAAGGAAGTGAGGGGGAAGAGGAGGTCGAGGAGGAAGAAGAAGAGAAGAGGTCCTGATCTGTGGGGAATTAATTGACAGAGAACAACGAAATGTGTGGATTCTTCCACATCCCGCTTGGAAACAAAATAGCCAATCAAAAAGCTTGCAAAAGAAAATTAATCAAGCAAGAGAAGAAGTGCATGCATGGACGGCATCGAATTTTCCTTTCTCCCCCTTCAGCTGTTTCTGGTTATATAAGAGCTTCACAAATCTTAAAGGGATATACAAAGCGCATGGAAAGTCCCATGCTTAAGAGAATTACACCGAGACCCCTTGATCCCAAATCGAGATTTGATTTCAGATCGAAAGTGATGCCGATGCACTAAATACCCTTTTCCTCCATCGCATCGATTTCTACTTGTAAAGCAAGCTCATGCTCTTTTTCCTAGGAAATGTTGAATGTTCAACGTCTTTCCACATGTGGTTTTGCTTCATCTGATGGAGTACAAGGACGAAATTCTAGATGAATGAAGTATCTCACGTGATTGGTTGAAACTTCGAAGAGTCTTAGTGACGGATTCCTCTATAACCGTATGTTTTCTGTATTAATTAATTAAAACCGTGGGACCTATCGATGTAATTAGCATATATCCTAATTTGATCAGTTCCACACGTGACGAGAACTGGGACAATTATTGCCAAAAGAAAAGAAAAAGAAAAGAAAAAAAAAA
>CXYZ01007946.1:1266695-1283723 GCA_900006705.1 Sonneratia caseolaris
GATCAACTTGGATTGATATTTTGCTACCGTACCTAGAACGAGCGTCTGTTCTGCGTAAGGTTCCTCGAAGGGATACGACTTTCCGGCCTCTGGTAGGACAATGATAGGACCGTGTATGGTCGCTCGGGTCCAATCGCTGTGGGCATGCCACCAGAGGGTCCCTTCTTCGTCGCTAAATATGATCTCCTGGGTGAAACTGGTGTTCGGCAGGATCGGGCACTGTGTGATATTCTCCGGACCATCCGACCAAGGGTTCCTAGGTTGTTTCACTCCATGCCTGTGCATCTCGAAACCATTATAGCCATCAAGAAAGCACACATATAACGCGGCTTGAGCACAATTAATCCAGTTTCAGGCACACGGTCGAAAATTAGGAGTTAAGGAATTTGAATTTCAATTCCTATTGGTTACAAGGAGTTCCAACTTCCAACAGGTCATGAAAAATCAAATGTACGCCAATTTTTTACATTTTCTTTTTTGTCTGGCGAAATTGTTGCAATTACGAAAAATCTTTCAGTCTTACTACAAAGATTATACTGCCTATCATACGGCCTCTACTGATTAGGAATCTGGCTCGACTATACATAATATTAATCTAAACACATCGCCCAATTATTGTATTAGGGTTGTTGCAAAAAGAGGGAAGCCGTGTTGCAGTGTAGTACGACCCTCACCTTGTCCCAGTAATAAGAGGCAGCACATGAATTGTGTCAGAATCAACCGAAATTCAAAGCAAAATGGTCAAAAAGGATGCCAATAATTAGGATAACGAAATTTGATAATAATAAATAAAAATAGTGAAATATTTTATGGATGGATTTAAAGGGTTTGCAACTTATTAAATTCAGAAATATCATATAAAATTTGTTTAATTTTATATATTTTTTATTAGATCATATCATTTCACCACCTAAATCCTATCTTGATCTCTCATATCCAGTTTTACCGATACTCTTAAACATGATAAAGAGAGCAACGGCATTCATTCCTGCTAATAATGGGGCTGTCGGTATTTTTTTATTTTAACTTCCCAATTGTGTAGATCAATGAATCTAATTTACAATTGAATAAAGATAGACTATGGTGATAAGATTGTACTTTTTTCTCTTTCTCGACCGTCCCTCTTAAGTAATATTAATTTTATTTTTATAGATCGATCTAAACAAGACGTGACTGTTAAGGCTAGATCTTGTGAAGACTCCTATCAATGACCATGACATGATTCGTAATCTCAGATTTTTATTTTTCCCTCAACATTTTCTGTGTGGATGGTAGGACCCAACTCTTCTGGTGGGAAGGATAGCGTGCTTGATTAGATAACTAAGGTCTCCTCCTCCACGAGTTGATTGATTGTCAGACAAATTTAAAATGGTGACACCGACATTAAGCCGATCCATCAGCCCGGTAGCAAAGGTACGCACGCTAAAAGGGCAAAAAAAAAAAAACCACGCACAGAAGGAGAAATTTCTGTCCCTTACTGTACCAGTGAATAGTTACGCCGTACGTTCCTTGATTGTGCACCGTGACGAACGCGGTGTCCCCCTTGCGCACTTGGATCTCCGGGCCAGGAAAACTGTCGTTGACTGTTAGTATGCTCTTCGTGCTGCATAACTTTGTGAAGTTCGTCTCCTTCAACTGTAACAACAGGAAGACAAAAAAGGGTTAAACGAATCTCCCAGCATCCTCGTAGAAAACACAAGACAAAAGGTGAGAAAATTTTAAACGCGAAAGCAACTCGCTCTGTGTCAAGGGGAAAAAAAAAAGGTCTGCGTAATTACCGGGTGTTTTCTACGTTATTGACATAAAGTATTATAATTCTACAGCTAGAGATAGACTCAAAGGAGAGACAGCAACACCTCCCTCAACCCCCACCCCCCGACAACTTCACATAACAGAACTCCGACCCCCAGTGATCAGTCGAACGTCTTTATTAGCGCAAACCGACTCCGAGCAGCCTGTTCAAGGCCTGAAAGACCTCAAAGGATAGGTCCCGATCAGCTCGTCCCGCAACAAATTCGTGCTTTCCATGCCCATCCTTGTCTATGGAACCTGATCCTAGCCCTCGAAAGTAAATTAGCTCATAGGCCGTCGACTATATATCATCTTGGGATCCACAAGTCAAGCAGACTGTATAGATCAGAGGTGACGAATTCATCCTAGGCAGACACGAACCTGTGTTGTGATACGTCACATGTAAACATTATACACACACTTACAATGAAAGTGTAGTTATGGACGGCGGCCTGAGCTGAGTGGAGCAACCAGCCGTGCAGGACCATAAACCCTAGCAGTGCGAGGATGAAGGCTCTAGCGGAACCCATCTGCTCTCTCTCCCGAAGGGCGCCGAATTTAAATTTGCTTTTGGTGTGAAATGATTTCCAACGTTACTATGGGATGTCCAGAGCTGTCCAACGTTCGAGCAATTTATAGGGAAAGATTAAGACAGCTCCAATATAGTGGGGACCATAAAATAGGTCGGCTAGGCTTGGAAACCATGTGATCAGCATGCTACCACATAGCAAAATATGTTTTGAAGTCCTTAGCAAAATAAATGCATTACCCTTTTCAGAAAATAAGTAGAAACGTGATCCTTTACCTTGGGCGGTTAACTGTACTTGAATTCATTCGAAGTGGCTCCCCCTATGCTAGAATTTGTTCCAATGCGAATCCTATTATCCAATTTGTTCAAATGTGATTTAAAGCACGATTTTAGACCGAGAAGACTTTACAGAACTATTCCGACTCTTCATCCGTACTGGATGGAGGGGAAAGTGAAGGTCCCATCACCCATCCAACAGATGATTCATCAAAAGACGGACCATGAACAGAGGCTCTTAGCAATTTTTTTTTACTTGTTACAGTGGAGGGAGGAGAATAAATGGCCGGTACTTGTTTGGCGCTCTGCCAAAAGCAAGCCGCTTTCTTGCTCGCTCCGGTCTACCCTCCCTCCACTTGCTGGGACCACGCTAGCGCGCGTATGTTAGGTTGGTGAAGCCAAGCATCACGTATCAGATATTTTCCTCCAACCCATACGGTACTTTCTCTTCGTTTTCGATTGGGATCACATGTAATGTTGAAATTTTACAGCAAATGCTCAGCAGAACTGTCAATATAATTCAAATTTACATTAAGTTAATACCAATTGAAAACGGACTTCAATGCCATTTATGTTATCATCAATCTATTGACAAAAAGTTGTGCTGAGCTTGTCATATTTCTTATTCCCTTCTCTCTCTCTCTCTCCCTCTTCCCTTTTTTATTAAAAATTTCTTTGTAAAATTATATAGGAGTAGTTTTATAACCAGGGAAAACTCAATAATCAGCTCAAAATCAGGTTAAAGCAAATTCATAATGGAGAAACCAAATTCACTTCACTGCAGTAAATTGATTCTGCTTGTTACATCGATGCATGATGTGACATAAAATGTTCCACACCACTTTCTCAAAAGTGTGTGGTCGGTTGCTGTATTCCAACCACACATTAGCTTATACAAAACACACTCTTCTTGCAGTGACTTATTTTTTATACCAAGCAACGCGTCCCCATCGCTGCACTACGGGGGCCAGAGCAACTTTTCCACCGACAGATAAATTAACCGATAGATCTAGCAGGTTCCCAACTGGTCACCTAGGACTTGGAACAAGGTGGCATGTAACTCGGCCGCGGGCGTATGCTCGTTGCGTTGGTGGGACCATCCTTAACGATGAGAACAGTGTCCATTCCCCAGCTCGAGTGCCTCTCCAAATGACAGTGCATAAACCATACTCCTGCAAGGAAAAAAAAAAGAGAGAGAGAGGTTGACAATCCATTTAGACACGAATTCTACTTCATAAATTTAAAGTGGCTGCCTAACGAGCAATAGGTCGAGGGATTTCGAGCGTGGACCTGGGTTATCGGCTATGAATCTCATCGTCGTCCATCCATTCTTCGGCAACCCGATGGTGTTGACCTCCGGCGGATCGATCAGGTTGTAGGTGGAAGGGCTCGTCTCATTATCAAAGTTCCCGTCGCCCATCCCCACCACGTAGAAGCTGTACCCATGGAGGTGCATCGGGTGGTTCTCAGCCGCACCGATGTTGGTCCCCTGCCAAATTATTTCCACGGCAGCACCGTACTCGATCATCTTTACCTCCGTCCCTAGGCTTGGGTAAACTGTATTGTTCCCCACGTCTCCAGTGAAGTTGAAGAAGTAAGGTGGTACATCGGGGAAGGTCTTGTTGAACACGTTGTCAATTCCGCTGCAAAAGAAAATTGGAAAATTTATATTAAAATCCTATAATTTATATGTTTTCGTCAATGAGTTATATAACTTTTAAAGTAGATTATATATATTCAATTTCAATACTGGTTAATTACAAATCATCAACCACTATAAATATTTATTTATATATACATAACAGATATATCACGGTAAAATTTTTTTTTACTGTATCATTATACATAGCAATATCTACCACACATCATGCATGCAATATAATACGAAATTTACCAAGTTACTATAAAATTACCATGTCAACGAATAACGACCATATAATTACTACCATTACCTGCTTTTTATTTTTTGGGTCATATCAATTAAATTGTAATACCATACAAGAAAGCAATTGATGTTGGTGAAGTGTTATTGTTCTCGATTTGGCCCGATGAGGGGATTTTTAGGTTGATTAGAATTGCAATACCTGTAGTATGCTTCTAGGATGTCGATAGTCGGAGTCACGAAGCTGATGTTGTTCAAACTAGCGGACAATCTGTTCCCATCGGGGCCGCTGCACGACGCATTGGCGCACTCGATCTGATTCACAGAGACGGTCATGAAGACACGCTTCGTGATGTTGAGGGGCACGCTCACAGGATGTTCCTCGCTCGCCAAGCCCCGCAGCAGACTGGTGAAGTTCCCGACGGCGCTCTTGTTGTCGTAGGCTGGGAGGCTCGGGGAGTAAGGGGGAGATGGCGGGGTGTAGTTGCCCTGGTACTGGAAGATGGCCGTTGTCGAGGTGTTATCGAACGGAGCGGTCGTGTCGGCAAATGGGCTCGCTTCCATGTAGTAGTGGCTGGGCGTCTGGTTCGCTGTGACCAGGACGTCCATCGTCTGCCCCGGTGTGATCATGATGTATTCGACTTCTATAGGCTTTAGGTAAGCGGCGTCCATCCCCACAACCTTGAGCGTGTGGTTGGCGATGCCGAAGAACATCTCCTCGTTCATGATAGCGTTGACTATACGGAGCAAGTAGGTTTTCCCATAATCGACCAGCATGCGGTAGGTGGTTGCTGTGTTGTGTTCAAAAATTTTGCGTCACAGACGAGCACGACAGTAACACCAGAAGCTGGCTCAGTTGGATTACAAGGTGTGTTCCTCGAAAACGCAAAGCGATCTTTTCTTCTTTCTTTTTTTTTAACTTTACTGGTCCCATCGATTTCTTGAAAAAGGGAGGGATGCCCTGTATAGATATCTTGCTCCCGAATCAAAGATTTTAAATTTAATTTCCATCAATAAACTTTAAATTTTAGATAAATTATGAGTACGAGAGTATCGGAGTCTAATCTATTTAAAACATAGATTTACGAGGGAAAGGGAAAGGGAAAACCGAGAGAAAGGGAAATTATGGAGAGAATGTTACTGTTCGAGCAGTTATATAGGTCTCCCGGCTGGCCGTTGATGGTGAAAGCGTCCGACAAGTTGGGATCGCCGCCGGTTGCAAGTGCTTCATCAATGATCGCCATAACATCTTCCGTGTACCATTCACCTGCTCATCCATTTTTCAACAGCCAAACATGAATTAGACCTCTTTGACACACCGACCATCGGTATCGAAGTCTCAAGAACAACGCTAAAATCCCGCAGATTGGCCCTTTCTGATCGTGAGGGTCAGACACTTACCGAGCACGATTGTCTGCTCTTCATCAGGTTTTGTATACGGGTATGTTGTTCCGTTCTTCGGAAAGATGATTATGGCGCCGTGCACGGTGGCGCGGGTCCAGTCGCTGTGGGCGTGCCACCAGAGGGTCCCCTCCTCGTCGGTGAACACGAGCTCCTGGGTGAAGCTGGTGCCCGGTGGGATGGGACACTGCGTGATGTTCTCAGGACCGTCCGACCATGGATTCCTCGGCTGTTTGACTCCATGCCTGTGCACAAATATTCCAAGATGGTCAAGAAATCTTAGATTAATTCTCAATAACGGAATTTCTCGTCTATTTTCATTTTATTTCCTATTTTACATTCATTCATCTCTTTAGAAATTGGGAAAGAGTGAGAGCCAATGCAATTTATGACACGAAAAGATTCTAGAACAAAACTGTTCCCGTTGATTAGTTGTATGATGTGACTTATGTGATCTACCAGTGAATGGTTACGCCATATGTCCCGTTGTTGTGGACGGTGACAAACGCGGTGTCTCCCTTGTTTACTCGGATCTCCGGCCCCGGGAAGCTGCCGTTCACGGTCAATATGCTCTTCGTGCTACATAGCTTCGTGAAGTTGGTCTCTTCCAACTGCCAAACAGGTCGACAAGAACTTTGTTGAATCAGACGGTACCATGTAAGAATACTCGAGTATGGTATCCTCTTACACCAAGAGTGTAAGCATAACGAAACCGACTCAAACTCATTCATGATGACAGGACTTCTATTAGCCTATGCTGTCCCCAGACCACATATACGCATGATAATATATATATATATATATATATATATAAATGTCATGTGTGTGCCCCGACAATTCGATGATCGAAAAGTAACATCGCTTGGAACCCGGCCCGAACAAAGCAGCGTCTAATGGTATATACTCACCACGAAATCGTAGAAATGCACGGCGGCCTGAGCCGAGTAGAGAGACCATCCGTGCAGGACCACACAACCTATGAACGCAAAGATCAAGCCCCTGCTTGCCCTCATTTCCTGATCTCTCTCTCTCTCTCTCTCAATGCTCAAACCAATATTGAATTTGACTTATCCGATGCTTGAAGCTATCAATCTGAGTAAGGCATTTATAGGTGAAGGATCTTCAGAGACCATTTCTCGGAAGGTAGACTATTAATTAAAGGGTGATTAAACTATTAGCGATATCCTTTTTGAAAATATTCGATCCCGCATGTGCTGATCATTAAATTAAAAATTAAAAGGAAGAAAACGTTTTAATGGAGGAAATATGCTCTTCCCCATACTTTGAAGTTAATCCATTCAATAATGTAGCTACGATAGATAGCTTTTGACACAGCAATTGGCTCCAAAAATACATAAATTTTATTTGGTTACCAGATGGGACAAAAAATCTGATAGAGTAACAAAGAAACGGATGATACAGAAAATATTACCGTGACATACAAATTTATAATATGTGATCTTATATTGAAAATGACATCATTACATTACATTAAACTTCCATTCTCGAAAATAATATATATATATATATATACACATATGTATCCTTCCCATTTGTTCATAGGAACAATCTTTTAGTGGTTTCCTGGACCATTCCAAATCCATTCACTCCATCCGCAAAAGCCGCCCACTTTTTTTTATTTGGATTGTCATGAAAGATTTATAAGTTTATAATAAAATAGAAGAGATAAGGGATTATGATTCGAATCTATGATTTATCGATTGTTAAAACCGGTGTAGTGCAATTGCACTAGATCTCATTTCTCAGGGTCAGAATGCTTCCTTAAACCGAATGTAACGAAACAACCGGTTCAAAATTCAGAATCAACGTAGAAGGCGAGCATTTCGGTGTGCTTCGGGCCAGCTAAGCACACAAAGTTCGTGCCATCGATGTCAATGTCCACACTGCATAAGTCGTGGGTTTTCCCGGAGAGTTGAAGAAGTGGGTTTCGTTAATCAGCCACTCGTCTGAATGACTTCTAACGTGACAAATTGGTTCATACAGGCGTACCTTCCACAGGGCGGGCAAACTGATTGAAAATTGAGATGGTCCCAGATTTTAATTATTAAAAATAAGTAAATAATTTAATGTTAACCTAGTAGTTTCTTTACTAAATTTCCAAATTGATGATCAAACAATCAAATCTCAGGCCGGAAGAGTTAACAGTAATTTTTTTAGGAATCTCTGTTCAACCGCATATTATTATTAAAGTGTATTTCGATTGGTTTGGGAATACTGAATGATTAAAAAAATATTGAAAATAGTACCATTTTGGTTTCAAACCCCGATCTTCGGTGCATATATATATATAAAAGATTGCACCTAGCCAAATCAACGACTGTTGTGCGCCGACAACATGGAATCGTGGCTGGCAGCAAACCGTGTATCGGGAGTGCGTAGCTCCAACATTTCCTCATTGCCCTGTGGGGGATTAATAAAAAAAAAAAGGAGTTATATGTTAATCTTCTTTGGAAATAATTAACATATAAAATAGCCGCATTATTATTTTTTTTAAAAAAATAATTCCACGTATCCATTCGAATTAGTTAATAGATGTGGACCAGCTCAGCACCTACACGGTTTAATTGTGTATATGCACACATACATATATATATATATATATATATATGTACAGGGGCCCCAAGAGTTTTTTATTAGGCAAAAATAAGATCTGAACTTTATTTAATATATAGCCAAAATAAATCATCATTCCTAGGTTATCATTTTTTCCACTACCGAACTGGATCGAATATAGTGTGCCACTAGTCAGCACGTTCGGCTGATCGCTCTACAATCCACATTGTGCTTACCTCGCTTGACCATGGAGTCAGAGCTGACATGTATATAAGATCACAACTTCTTCTTTATTTGATCGATTATGATCGCGTACTTCAACGTAAATATTAATTAATACGATGCGAAATTACTTATTAGTAAAAGGTAAATTCACTGTAATGATTAGTGGAATTAGGTAAAGGGGGGGACCATGACGCCTCAGAAGGCCCACACCACGCCTACACATGCATTCAAAGAGGGAAAAACAACTGATCTTTGGCACATCGATTTTACCACTTTCTCCTACAATAATTCAGAAACACCTCTGCGCCTCTTCGACAACAGATGTGGTCGTTATTCCTCCATGTGCTGTGGTCAGAGAACAGAGTCACTCCCGGTCTGAATCAGCATCGGATCCCTGCCACTAACCTGTTACTTTTTTTCCAACGTTCAATGACCCAGCAGATTCTTCCCGATCAATTCGACTCTCGTATAAAAGGAAATTTCAAGATCTTCCTCGAGGGAAACCATGGCCGAAACGACTCTCAACCGATCTAGGGTTGGCTACGGACGTTGACATTCTTTCATCGTTATGCAGATGAGAGACGTAGACGCCTTTGCTTAGGTGTTGACAAGTTTTGCAGCCGGCGATGAAGTTGCGTGTCCATGGAATACAATGTGTTGTCAGTTCTTTGTGCTCTCTCTCTCTCTCTTTTTTTTTTACATTTTTGGTTTCGCGGTTTCTCGTCTTCCAACAAATTAATGTGCCTAATTAACCTATTTTTCGACCTTCCACAGGACTCCTTACCGACTGTGAAAGAGGCCAGTTATTTCGTCGGTGAATTATTCATTCAGAGCCACCATTATCATGCAATTAACGATCATCCTGGACATCTTTTCATGCAATGTCATTTCAGAATTACCCTCTTTCCAATTCACTATTCTGCACGTATTTGTACGTTTAAAGGACAGTAAGATTTTTTAGAATTCATAGAGAGAATAAGATGGGTATGATGATAAAAGGGTTCATTTAATTTCACTTAAAAATCTCTTAATCTAAATTTTAAAACAATATTATTACCATAAATCTCTTCATAATAATATTGATAGCATAATTAATTTCCCTTTTCTGTGCTCAAGTAGACATAATTTTATACTAAATGGATTAAAAAAAACGTATTTAGATCAACAGCTCGTCCAAATCATGATTAGCCTTTTTTTTCTGCCCCCAGATTTCACTTATTCTTAGAATTTCAGCATTGGATTTCATTGTGGCGGGGACAGACATCTAATGTATTAGCGCACAATGGGACATACTGTTGTTGTTTTTTGTTGCTGCTGCTGCTGCTCGACACATTAAATATCGTCTCCCCGTCGGAATCTGTCTGCTCCACGAAATGGATAGATGGCAAAGGGTGCCGTAGGTACATATTCTTCTGAGTTCACGGGCTGCATGAACAAACACGTCGAATTATGTATCATTTTTCTGAAAGCGTACAGACAAAAATAATCAGAACGAACAGATCCCCACTTCCTTATTGCAATTGTGAGCCGTGACATTAATTAGGGGGGGAAAAATCGATAGACGATCGGTCGAGTACCACGTTGCCCATAAATATATTTGCAGACGTACAACAGCGAGACGACAAATGAGCCATGGCTACGAGTGAAAATCATGGAGGGGACCATTCATTGTATCATCAATTTGGGTCATCTAGAACACCAAAGGAAAACAATTTTCTCCATCCGGAATTCACCACGTGTCCAATTAGTTAAATTACCTTTTTCCTCTAAATGAATAGAGCAAGATCGATTGCAGTACTCAATCATTCTAATGCAATGATGACATATAGAAGGCGTGTAGCGATAAGTATGACCAGAGCGAGCCAAAAGAGCGGTTTCGTCGCTGTGGGGGCGCCATCTTAATTAATTGTGCTTAATCGAAATATTTATCGGGGGAAAAATAATTATGGGAATGGTTATCTCGTCTTAGCCTTCAATTAGCAGCGGCATCAATTCCAAAATTGTCAGATAAGTTCGATCGTGGACCGATTCCTACTTTAGTGTTAGCATGGTTTGTAGAAATTAAATTAACCATGGTCGACAGGTATGACTGGTACGGAAACTTACCACTCGGTCGGACGGAAAAGATAAGGACGATAATTGGCATTGTTATTGTTCGCACGCCATCGCACGTTTTTCGAATTACGTATATGTTTATATACTGATACATGCAATATATGTACATATTCAAATGCATATTTAACTTTTTAGTAAAGTTTTTTTTTATTGGTTAATATCCCAAATCTCTATGGAATTAAGTTATTTATATTCGAAGATAGTAGAATTTTCTTGATTATGGGTCCTTTCCATTAGAAGAATTTTAACCAAAATCTTGGACAAGAGCTATCTCGACCGATGCGTTTTTGAGGAGAAATTTTCGGTCGGTCCTATTTGGCTGACACATCATATGGGTTGATGAGAATACACCAATCAAATTCCGCCATGCTATGTGTATCATCTTAAAATTTTGTAGACGTACGATCTCTAGGGTTGTTTATGATTGTTTAGACCTCTTCAAATCTCACACATGCAAGCAACCATCATTTAGATTAATGTTAAACCATTTGTCGTGTGATGTATACATATTTTTTATAATTAAAAAAAAAGGAAAATTGCCTTGGTTGTTTCTTTATAAAAGTGAAGGTAATTATATTTGAATATGATAACACTAACGTTAGTGGAGTGTCTTATGAGCAGAACCTGATTGAAAATTCCTCATTGAATTTTTTTATGAGTTGGTGGGTGAGACAGAACCAATCGAAATTTTCTCGTCATGGAGCGTTAATTTCTGTGGGGGGCAAAAAGGGCTCAGAAGAGGGAATATTAGTTGAAGATTCAATGGGAACGCATGAATTTTGAGAACTTACACACATATATATATATTCATACATACAGATGTATAAATACATATTTAACTAATAAAGGGGACACGAGTCCGTACTTGGGACGCGCTATTACCAAATATTACGAGAAAAATGTCTCTAACTTTGGTCGGTCAAAAAATGTTCTTTCCCATTCACCGCCGAGGGAATTATCTCCGATCACAGCCTTCCCTCCCTGTCGGTGGAAAATTGTCTCAATTACTCCACATCTCACGGAGGAAAAATATATGTACAGCAGAGAAATAGATCGGTATTTTTTTTAAATTGAATTTCGTATTGAGAACAGTGAATAATGATGTTACAGTACTAACTTAAATCTCTTCTCAATCACCAATAATGTGCTAATTCTATATCAGCTCGTCAGTTAGTTAATCAGTCGATTAATCATACAACAAGATTTCTCGCTTGCTGTTGAATGCGTGAGCTAAATTAATTTAATTAAGCAGGATAACGACTTGCTAATTCCTGGCCCCATAATCACAGGCGATTATCGATGGACAATAGTAAGTGCCACAGACTAGCATGTGCTTACCGTGCTAATTCCAGCTTCCCACCGGATTAAACTATGATGTGATGCGGCACGAACCTAGCTAAGCCAGCCTAAAGGCCTAGCTAACCTAATGTGAGTATCCTGGCTAATTATAAAATTGAACACTCTCTCTCTCTCTCTATACATATAGACTGACATATATGCGTGGAACATATGAAATTGAAGTGGGGTTGGGATGAGCTTTCGATGAGTTGGAAACAGCCCCTTACTAGCGGAAATTCAAACATGGGAATCTTTTTGTTTCTTCAGAAAGATTCAGCTAACCTTCTCTATGCATGTTCATGTTCCGCAAGATCTAAAATCGAAACGGGCTTTTCCATCCGTGCGTACGTGTAGATAAGATACACAGGCATATATACGATGAAATTTGAGAATTCGGAAGGATCACATGCGTGCCACGTATGGTACGGTACGTATATATATATATATATAAGATTCTAGGTGTATCGGCTGATCGACATACCTCCTGGATTAGCTCGAGCCCTGTTGACCAGATCTGGATCCTTCTAACCCAAAAGGAAGTATTTACGTTACATGGATGGACGGACGGACTATGCTTGATCGAGATCATTGATTGGGAGCTCACGAACTAGGCTGATATATATATATGATGCCGACGGAGATCATGAGCAGTACAAGGTTTTCTGAAGTACAGAGTCTTGTGACCAGAGATGAGTGCTGAAGTACATTGTGGTACTGCTTCCGTTATCACTTGGGCACGAGAGAAGGGCTTAGTTATCGCTTTTTGTTAACCGATTGATCATCGAAAAGATTAGACATATAAATATATATATATATGTTTTATGCATGTGCATATGTATTAGCTCCATTTATGACACATCTACATGTCCTAATACCGATATGTAGGGTTTGAGATTATTTATTCTTTTTCCCTTAAAAAAAAGATTAGGTGAGGGAATTGGTTGTTTAATTATTGACTTAGTTTTTTTAAATATGAGCTGTGGTACGTACACCATCACGTCAAGATGAGACATGTACTACGGGTATATNATTTTTTTAAAATATGAGCTGTGGTACGTACACCACCACGTCAAGATGAGACATGTACTACGGGTATATGATTTTGGAGTACGTACGTAGCTCGGCAGGTATATGCAGCAGGCAATTTCGGCATTATATCAGTCAATCAATCATCTTCCTCGACAAAGGGGGTCTCAAGATGTGGTGGGAAAGCAACAAACGGGACAAGACCCACGTTGTAAATGAAGATGTGTGTCGTTTATGTCGTTCCATCCGTTGGGTTGCTTCGAAGAAATTAATTGCACCCGTCGCTCTCGGATGCCTTCCCCCGATGGGACGAGGAGAGGGGCCTTTCCAAGNGATGCCTTCCCCGATGGGACGAGGAGAGGGGCCTTTCCAAGTATTTATTTGCACATTTAGGTGCAGTTTCTATCCAGTCCGTCGGTAAACTAAAAAGGAAAATGCATGTTACTATCCATTAGATGAATATATATATATATATATACATATATACACACACAGTGGCACGAGCACGCATGCACGAATCGTTAGGGAATCAATCACTAAGAATATTTTTCTTTTTCTTGGTCACACAAAAGGGAAAAAGAAAAAAGAAAAGAGAAGGGGGGAAGAGTGAATGATGTGCATATCACCGAGAAAGGTGGACAAGATGGCAGGGAATCCGACACGATGCGTATGACCCACTTGATTAGGAATGCAAAATTATTTTGAAGACTAGAAGAGCAAGGGGACCAAGCATGTCGAGGCCCTTTGCACTAGTCTCATTAATCACGTTTACAGCTTAAATTGTATTCTTTTTTTCTCCCCTCTCAACGAACCCTAATGAATTTGACTAAATTATATTTTCAATTAATTCGACCTAAGAAAAAAAAAAGGATAAAATTACTCTCGTCACGGGTTTTTAATTTATAAAGTTTAAAGTTTAAAATATTATTTAAAAAGAGGAAAAGAAACGCCGAACTTTATCACCTCCGTTTGGATCGAGTTGGAGGCTCCGCACTAGTTGTGATCCACCACATGTACGGACTTCATTCACCCTCTTATGGATCGGATCTTTGGCTTTATATCACACTATCTTATCTTGTCGACGTGATATCAAATTATCCGAGGGTCACCTGTCATCCAAATTTTACCCACACATAGATATATATATATATATATATATGTGGGCCAATCATATTTATAATTAATGTGCAATATAAGTTGCTGAAAAAAGGGATTTCAGCAAGGGTGTCGTATCATTGCGGCAGAATCGGATTTTGACTCGAAGAAGAACGTGTAATTGTAGTTCATCTCCAGATGCACTCCACGTCTTCCTTTGATTTTTTTCTGACTTTATGATGTACTGTCTAGTAACGATGAGACGACATTATTGTAATGAAAATTAGACAATCGGCGTAGCTACGAGTAGTTAGTTTCCTTGTACCGTCACCGGAATCGAACGAGAGACCTGATGAAACGGAGAAAAATGCGAACCATGAAATTGTAGTTACATGGTCGAGGACCCAAGAGATGGGAGATCCCAAGAGATCGATGGCTGTTCATTCGACGTAAGTTATAGAACAGTCATGGGGTCTAGAAAACAATGAGTTTGACACAAGAGACTCGACCGACCGACTGAATGGGATCAGTGAGTAGCGCTCGGGTCGCTCGTATCTCCATAATATTCATTTTCCGATCAGCTTCGCCCGGAATGCGGGAATCCCCCGGCTATGATGAGACTCGGCCCAGCCGTGTTGTAATCGAAGGTTTTAGCAGGCTTCTCGACCTGAGGATGGGGCGGGGAAGCCCAAAGGAAAAGAAAATGCAATTTACTAATGACTTGTTGGGCTAATGTATAATAATAGAGGGTGAAAATTCTTACGTCACCGTGAAGTAGGCACACTCACGTATGGTCTACACGAAGACATTTGTGTATTCATTAGTGCCCTACATGCATAAATGAATTAATTTTGGTGGCCAATTCAGGTGATGATCTATGATCAATAAATGCATGTGAAAACCCTAAAAAAAAAAAGGGAGGGAGCAGTCGTTGATTATGTGAAATTTCATCAGTTTGTAAATTTGAATCTCTGCTGTAATTCATCACCTGCTTATATATAAGATTTTATCGATGGAAGGATTCTTGAAATCAAACGCACAGGACGAGGAAAGATCTGGTGGAGAAAGAAGCATGAAGGATTACATTCTCATTGAAGCCCGGAAATCCTTCGTCGTTCTTTTGCTGTTCTTGGCTCTTCTGGGCGGTGAGTATCCGGTTCGTGATCGGATTGAAGAGCCTCACTATCTTTGCATTGCTTGTACTTACGCTTCATATTTTGCTCTAATGTGTGTACGTATATGGATTTCGATGGATACATAAAAATAAAAAAAAATGTGGCACAAACAGACAAATTCTCTCTCTCATTTGCTGAAGTGCATCTAGCTATCCAATGTTTGCACAAATCTCCTATATGGGTTCTCAAATGTATTCCTCAAGATCAAAGGAGCTTCGCAAATCGCCATAGATCATCCAAATAGCCTGCTCGTTTGGACTAGTTACCGATCGGTTTACGAGCTAGGGATTGGTGCTGGAAGCTTACGTACCAAAATATTACAGTGAACTTAAATACCTCATCATTGGCAACTCTTCTTAATCTTCTAACCCTAACGTGTGTGTGGTTCATCGTTTCAGTCCCGAGTGAAGCTAGAAGCAACGGTGTCCAACGCCTCGTACTCTCCAAGGTATGACTTAGCACTCAAAGAAGACAACAACCATATATATATGCCGTATGTCACCGTGCGTTAACTTTGTCAACATATATAAATAATCGAACAGATGCGCCTCAGACGTTGTTTTGATTTGAGATTGTCGTGTGTGTGTTTGTGACCGAAGAGACCGGAATGGACCAGCCATAGCCAACGGGATCGAGCCTCCCAGACTGTTCCCATGCGTGCCGTACAAGCGGGTGATAGTGGGCTACAAGTGTGCCCGATCGTGTACCGGTGCATGGGCAAGGGCAAGTGCTACCATGTCCCTTCACATTGATGAGCAATATACTCTTCTGGTGGTCTATAATTAATTTGATCGTCGGAAAGAACCTGAGGGGAGTGAATGGAAGTACCAAGGCTGAGGCTCCTCATCGTATTATGTCTCTCGGGTTGCTTTACTCGATCGATTTAGCATTGGAAATTATGCGATTACATGCGCTCTCCTGTCTCATACGTATGATCAAACTTATGTTTCGCATAAGCCCAGTTGGTTCGAGAGTTCGATCGAGAACTGACATCCACGACCCGAGAGTCTTCGGCAGTTCTTTCATCATGTGGTCTTATGAACAAGCCAAAGGTACAATCCAATTGTGTGCACGTACTGGTTATTAACTGTCACTCTTTTCTGACGGAACTCTTTTCTAGAACCATGCATCTCCACTAGATTAATGACTCGGTGACCACTTTTTTTTTTCCCCCTTTGGAATCCCATGGCAGCCTCAGGAAACACTTCGATGAAGAACCAGTCCAGCATGGTGAAGCTCCACCGAGAACAGTTTGAAGCAATCCTCTGTCTAATAAACCCATCTTACTCCCTCCGACTCCGATTCTCAAAAGCCTAGAACCAAAGACAACCGCCCAGGTCGCAGACCTCATCAGACGAATTGGGAAGAACAAGTGGTCTCTTTCTCTCTGTCTCTGAGTCTTCCTCTGTCTTCACTGCCCGAGTGAGATCGTCTATGGCCGAGAGTCGACCCTGCCGCTGCTGCTGAGTGCGACCTTGAGCTCGGCCTCTTGTACAATGCATCGAGGGACTTTGATGGCCAGGGGAGAGAGAGCGGTATCGAGGGAGTGGAGGGCGGAGGTGCGGAAGCCCTGTGTTATGGTCAATTTAGTTGAGGGGTCA
>CXYZ01007956.1:0-12376 GCA_900006705.1 Sonneratia caseolaris
TTTCTTATAATTTTATTTTTATTATAAAATTATTTTTATACTTCTATATTGGTACGACATGAATGTTTTGGACCGTATTCACACAATATGATGTCACATGCAACCAGAAAATACTGATCAAATACTGACAGGTTCCTATGCCATGGGCCTATATACACCGGGTTCCGCTTGCGTAGTCTCCTGTTGTTGTGGACCATCTGGAATTGAATGGTAATACTCTGGGGAAGAGAGAGAGGAGGAGAGGGAAGAAACGAGGGCGTCGAAGAATGCAGCGGANAGTCACTAGCCAAGCATTATCTTTGCACCAATCAACTGAAATTCAATCTCTACCGTGAAATGGTCGAGCGAGAGATGAGTGACAAAACCGCATGTTGTGGGCTTTGTAGTTCTTATTAGATCCTTTACTCAGTAGTAATTTACAAAGTTTAACAAGAAAATGTGTGTCACCAAAAAGAGCTTGAATTGGAGGGAAATTGGTATTATAGGCTAAGCGATCAATTCGACTGAGACAAAAATGTAGAGGGCTAAGCAGTAAACATGCCAATCTCTCTCATTGTGCAGCTTCCACGTCAGCATTTTCTCCTTCAGTCATTGGTTGAAACACATAAGCAAACACGCTGCCTGGTTAAGTCAGATAGAAGAGGCCGGTGCACATGGATATTGAGAAGTAGGATGATATGTGCGATAACATTGGTGATAGAGTGTAGACATGTTAATTTAGATCAGCTTACCATATGGGGTGTTCTAAAAATCCACAAAAATTTTCTGTTTCATGCAGCTTGGGCCCAACACGAATCATTGAAATAATTACTTTTTACCTAGCATGAATCCAAAATTTTTATATTTCTTATAATTTTAATTTTATTATAAAATTATTTTTACATTTCTATGTTGGTACGACATGAATGTTTTGGACCGTACTCACACAATATGATGTCTCAAGCAACCAAAAAATACTGATAAAATACTGACAGGTTCCCATGCCACGGGCCTATATACACCGGGTTCTGTTTGCGTAGTCTCCTGTTGATGTGTACCAAATACTCTGGGGAAGAGAGAGGAGGAGAGCGAAGAAACGAGGGCGTCGAAGAATGCAGCGGATCGCACCTGCGTTCTCTTTCTCCGTCGCCTTCATCGTAGCCGCTGCTTTCGTCGCCGCGGCGGAGGCCTCCAACAATGACTCCCAGGTGAGTTCTGATCTTCCGACACCGGCCGTCTCTTCTGGCCCCGGGGGCACAGAAACGAAACCGAAATTCGCGGCTTATTTGGATCTGAAATCGTTAGCTGCTGTCGTTTATCGCAGGTCAAATGCAGCAGAACCTGTGTCACGCAGAACTGTAACAGTAATCTCCGCCTCCTCACTTCTTTTATGAGCTCACCAGTACATGTGGTCTATTTAAGAAATTGGAACTATGAAATGGCTTGTTATCTGAGACAATTTGGTGTCGGATTCCCAGCGGTCGGGATTAGGTATGGCAAGTACTGCGGTGTGGGGTGGACAGGCTGTCCTGGAGAGGAGCCGTGCGACGAGCTCGACGCATGCTGCAAGGTCCACGATGAGTGCGTAGAGAAAAAGGGTACTTAAATTTAATCTTCATGAGTGTCGACTCATGTCTGATTTATATCCCTTCATTTCTGTGTATGATTGGTGGATTAAGATCGGAATTGAGGATGATTGTACTCACTATTGCTTTGCTTAAGTAGGAAAAGAAATTTTCAATACAAATTTGAAGGAATGGATAAGATACCTATGCTACATTTCGATTTCTTGCGCTCTGTCCGCTACTATAAGTCATACTTACAAGGGCTATTGTGTTGAGGTGTCGGTTGATTTGATAGAGCTGTTCATGAGTTCAGGTGCCATTTACATTTTGAGGTTTAGTATTTGCGGCCAAAATAATGAAACTTTAGGGAGCAGATTTGGGAATCTTAATCTAAATTTCATCAGAAATTCGAGTTTGCCATGAGCACTCTTGTGCTTGTGTATCAATGTCTCTGGTGAATGGGATTTGTGTGGTATTACCATGTGGTTGATTTAGAAGGGGGGAAAAGGACACAGCCGGAGACAATTCAAGGTTGTGTTGTGGTATTAACACTTAAACTGTTATCAGACAGTAACCAAGTTGTCTCCATTATTTGGGATTCTGAACGTATATTTTATAGCTCAAGAATGTGTGAATCTCAATATTACTTAGTATCATAGGCATTTGGTTTATTATTGTCTTAACATGGGTGAAAATGAAGTTGTACTCTTTTGATTTCTTTCATTTTATTAAGCTAGATCCAAGTCTTGACAATTTATTATTGGGGTTACTGAATTATGAATAATACCCAACATTACAGGATTAATCGATATAAAATGCCACGAGAAGTTTAAGAGGTGCATAAAGAAGGTGCACAAGTCTGGGAAAGCAGGATTCTCTCGGGATTGCCCTTATGATATTGCTGTGCCAACAATGGTGCAGGGCATGGATATGGCCATCTTATTCAGTCAGCTCGGCAGCTCAAAGGTTGAGCTTTGACCTGTTTGCCTTCATACTCAAAGTCTGCAACTCTTCTATCCTGCATTCAACCCTCTGATAACAGGTAACTGAGTTTGAATATTCAGCAATTCATTTTCCACAGGTCACTGTCAATTAGCATTTGTGTAACCTTTAATACGAACTTCCTTAAGCAATGATATTATTTCATTAGGAACAAACTGGTATCATTGTGTAGAACTCAGTGATGAGTAGGCCATATTTGATTATACTCATTGCTTTGGGGTCACAGCACGGCAAAAATGCTAGTACTTTTTTTCATTTTCATGCATCACTATTTCCTTATTCAACCATATATCCACATTATCATACTGCTATCCACATTCCCATCCAACATGTGAGGTGGATTTTAATTAAATGCGAGGGAGCTAGCTAGGGCAACCTGTGCCTAGAGTCACTAGAAAATCTCACTGATCAAATCCCATTTCGATAAAATACGAATTTGCCTTTTTAGAATCTGTTGCTGAGAAAGAAAAATAGGATGCACGTTATTTCACTAATTCATGCCTATCTTCACCTGATGCAATATGCCCAACAAAATACAGAGCACTATGGAAATACCCATGAGAAGAGGATTTGAGCTCCTTCACCCGAATGCCCCCATTTAACTGATTCTCTGTTAGACTCTTTCTTGGCAATAATGGCGTTAATTCTCTACCATAATCAATCTTAAGCTAGACTGAAAATCAATTCTTTCAGCAAGTTCATGATTACCCCGTTTGTGTTTATTGGTGAGTGACCGGCGATCGCTCTGGTGGACGCCAGTGTCATAATAAACCCTAACAGTTTGTCTCGATTGAGGGATTTGGAGGGGAGGGGAGGGTTAACGACGATTATGAATGAAAGGAGAGGTTTGGGTTCGTGGAGGAATAAGGGTAACCTCTGTAATCTTTGTTTTGATAGAATTATGGATTAAAAAAGTATAGACAAACTATTATATCATTAATAATTCTCTCTAACTATTTTATTGAAAGATTTTATTGTAAATTTAATTATTTATCCCTTCATATTCCTCCAAATTTGAGGGATGGAAAATCCGACTGTTGGAGAATTGTAGAGGGATAATTCCTTAATCCTTCTATTTTTTATTTTTTATTTTTACCAGACAGGGAATTATTCCATTGCTCCCTAGCCTTCCCCACCAAATCCGTTCGATCCTTCAATCCAAACGCACGTGAAATGTTGAGTGGCATGCACGTGAGAATTTGAATGACAATAATGGATAAAATAGTAATTGTGCTATTTAAAATTAGAAAAAGGAATAATGTTTATAACTTCTAGTTGCCTTATCACCTTAAATTGTCATGCAACCAAGAAAAATGGCCACGTGCATATGGGCATAAATATACAGCATTGGGTCTGCATCGTTTATCTTTCAATGACAATTGACCGTTGGGACTTGGTACCACAGCGGAGTTGTAACAGTCGTATACGACTTACTAGACTGACAAAATTGAGTCAGCGGCACGGCACCAGCTATTTGATCCATTGGTGCTGCGGTCTTGCAACACCTTGGCCATGTTGTTTGCATTATTTTTAAAATTGGACCGGATCGAAAATCGGTCAAGATATCAATTTATAAGTCAAACGGGAGGTTCAATAAATCAAGCTATATATTTAATAAATAATATTAATAGAATATTATTACTAATAAATTAATATAATATCATTATTTGACACTAATTTATGACAAAAAATTATTAATGTGTCAATCGAGTTCAATATAAAATATAAATATAAATATAAATATAGTAAAATAAAATAAATATATTATAATATAATTTTATTTTTTAAAAAATTTTAAGTTAGCTGGTTTTTCACCGATCCAATAAAAAAATTGGTCGGTTCAATCACAATTGATTGTATTTACAATATAATTGAATTTATTTTGAAAACTAAACTGGGTGTATGATTAGTTCTCAATCAAACCGACTGACAAAAGGCTATACTCAAAATAACTAAAGTGCATTGGGCGTGATATTATTTTCTATTTTAAGTGTGTGTATGGGCCTGATAATTTCATCCGCCCAGTCCGGTACACCCTGCCCCTGACAATTCTAGCCCACCATGTCAGTTGGTCGTGCCTGGATCGAGCCGATGATTACCACACCTAGGAGTAGACTTGTCAATTAGGCCCGACATCAGGATTGTTACTATCTCGGTTGGCCCGAAAACCCGGCCCAGGACACGAATTTTTTGTCTTTCGGGCTGCTCGAGACAGGTCCGAATTGAACAAAATTTATTTTTTAAAAGTAAATTTAAATAATTTAATATTATAAAATAATTTTACATGGTATAATTTATTTATTAATTTAAATATTATATTAATTTAAAATATTAAAATATAATTAATCATTTAAAACATTTTCATAATTTTTGTTTTTGTTATAACTATTTTTTTTAAAATGTGGACCAGTATGGTATGATACTGTCGGCACCAAAACGGAAAAATCCCTTCAACCACAAGCTGTTCTCTCGATTCCCAGCGGCTGTTGACGCGATGGAGGATCTGCCCGACCATTTGGTCGTAGACATCCTGAGTCGACTCACCGACTCAGCGGACCTGGCCCGGTCCCGCGTCGCTTGCCGGGCCTTCAACTCCCTATCCCGCCACGTTAAATCTCTAAACCTCCTTTGCTCCTCCTCCCGGTACCATCGCTCCCGCTCCCCCGCCACCCGATCCGTCACTACCCCCTTCAAGTCCGTCGTCCGGGCCTCCGTCTGTGGTTCCATTGGATATGGGGCTCACCTGGAGTCGATATTAATTGGGGTCGAGGATGCCCCCGAGTTGTCGTACGACAACGTCGGGGACGACTCCGGCGACGATCTTTATCTGACCGACGTGGGTTTCCTTCGGGAGTGGCTCCCTCGGGTCTGTGAGGGCTTGAGGGAGCTATCAATATCGGATTTCTGGGTACAGTCGTGTTGGAGGCGGTCTCATGTCCTGGGATTTGTCTCTTCCTGCTGTGAGTTTGTTGCCTTGCATTTAAGTTTGATTCATCGCTTGCCATGTGGAATGTAGATCAAATTCAAAGCATTATGATATATTTATTGTAAAAAATTTCGAGCTGAAAGAGTGGTAGAACCTAATGGGGAGATAATGAATTATCAGAAGGCGAAGCAAGAAGAAATCGCGTAATTGACTTATTTAAAGGGTCCAAAATGTGTTGCGTTTGATTGCGAAATATGTAAAAATTCTTTGAATGGCACTATGCCTTTTGTTTTCTTACTTCTTGTGTTTGGCAAGATGATTGTTGGTATCTTTTGGCGATTCCGGTTCTTGACTTCATTTGGAGTGAGAAGGGCTTTCCAATAGTTTGTCTCTATCACGCAATTCAGTGAATGCCCCCCTATGGCGCAGTTACCGGAAAAAGGTGGAGAATTTCAATTTTAATCTGTATTATTTTGTTATATGTGAGACTAATCAAAGGCTTATAAGTGAATTCCGGTAAGTGGAGATAGGTTATATTGTGTAATGTTTAATTGAACTTCGATAAGGTGGCCTATCTGAAAGACTCCTATGCATTTTGTTTTTTATTCTAGAATTTAGTCTTTGTCTTCTTCTTGTTCCTGTCAAATATCTGCAATTCATAACCACCATGTGGATCCTGTAAGATTGAAAAAGAAAAGTTTATTCTTGTAATTGTCTTAATGCTCTCTGAATGGATCATAGGCCACAACCTTCTCAAACTCAACCTGAAGAAAGCCTGGCTCTCAGTGGATGGCCTGACTCCTTTGCCGAAACTCACAAGCCTAACTCTCGAGTTCATAAGACTTGATGATGAGGACCTGAACAAGATCAACACATGCTTTCCTTCTTTGCAAAATTTGAATTTATTAGGTGTTGGAGGGCTCAAGGACCCGAAGATCAGCCTCCTTCACTTGAAAAGCTGTCAATGGACTATCTCCAATGTTCCCCGCACTCTCTCCATCTTTGCTCCAAGCCTTGAAAAACTTAAACTGAGGTGCATAAAACCAAGAAGCCTTGTCCTTGATGCCCCATTATTGTCTGATTTCAGCCTCTCCATTGTCCAAGCAGATTCCTATGAACTGGCCTGTCTTAGTAATCTCAGATGTCTTCAGCTTAGCTCTCCGAATCTGTGCAGCCTTATCAAGGTCTTCTCATCTGGCAATGCAATCGAGAATCTGATACTGAGCTCACTCTGGAACAAAGACTTGAACTCTGAGGGGAATATGACAGAAAAGAGCAATCCTGAGATATTGTTTAAGAGCTTCCCTTGCATAAGTTCCCTGACAGTTGGCCCAGGATCTCTAGGTATTGCGTTCTGGTTTCAGGGCATGGGGTGGGAAGGTCAGATTTGGGATGGGATCAGCTGGCTTAAAGAACTTATTTTCTATTTAGCAGTATTTGAGATTGACATCACTGAGTCATGTATTTCGTCTGTATTGAGCAAAAACAGCAACTTGAAGGAGATGACGATCGTTGTGCATGAGGGTATTGATTCAAAGTTGGTGAGGAGTGCTCTATTGAGGTTAAGTAGTCACTGGTCACGAGTGAGGTGGAAATTGGGGATTTGGAAGGAAGTTGAGGATGCAGCATCTGATCATTACGGGTGGGAGATAGTTCGGCAACCTCAGGTTTTTAAGTGAAGGAAAGTGCTGTTTACCAAGAGAGGTCTGCTGCACAATAGGGTGTAAGGCCTGTTTTCTTGTAAAAGTAGAGATATATGATTCGTCATTGCATCATCACGATTCACGAGGAAGGGCCCTCCGTTTGTTTTCCTACAGGTGCTGTTCCAGCTGTAGCTCTATGGTTGAGCAAAGAATGGTAGCTTGGGGAGTAGTCCTCATAGTGTACTTGGATCTACTTGAATATCTTGGAAGAAGACCAAGTTTTCCCCAATGAAACATTAAAAAGAAATTGATTCAACAGGGTGACATTGCGCTGTCGATGGATATTGCTAGTGTGTTGTGAAATTTGGTTGTTTGTTATTTGCATGTTGATTACTTTCCTCCCATGTAAAAGAACGAAATAAGGGGGCAGGAAAAAGCGTGTAAAATATGTACAGTTGTCTAGTACAGTTTTGTGCCAAAACAGTTGTATGCGCTTCCAATATGTACAGATTCTTCTCAGTGTGTATTGAAGTCTTAATATTATGTCACTTAAACAGACGAGCAAAGAAAGTACAGAAAAGTAAAAGGCGTTTTATGAATTGCAACCTTTTAAGTGAGAATTCTACCTATACATCATATGCTCTGTCATTACATGGAAACTACTAACGTTCCTAACTTCGAACTGACATTTGAACCAGGCACATTTGACGACTACAATATCTAACAATGACTCACATCTGAGATATGCCATGAGTCGGAGTTTTTATCTATCAGACTAGGAGTACAACGCATGTCAAATTTTCAAGAACGTTGCAGTCCACCGTATCATCTGAATACATCATACATGGATATTTTGCTTCTCTGCCCTCTTTGATCCTTTTCCAACCTGCTCTCTTTCAAACCTCGCTTCTCCTAGCGACAGAAAACAGCCAGTGACAGGACACATCCAAAGGCTAAAGAATAAAGTATTCATTCTCAAGACCTCTTCCCACANACAGAAAACAGCCAGTGACAGGACACATCCAATGGCTAAAGAATAAAGTATTCATGCTCAAGACCTCTTCCCAAAACATTCCACAAATGCCACTAAATCTTGTGAGTGCTGCAGCCTGCATCTTCGGAAGTCAAGTTCTCCTTCCAGTTCTCAAAATCTGACCCACCAAATACCAATTGCTTTATCCCAACATAACTGCAGGATGGAAGGAGAGAGAAAAATAAGCAGTGTCTAGGAGATCAATACTATACGAAGTTTTCCCTGTGTGATAATTTCTTGAAAATCAAGAAACTTGGCGACAATAACAATAATGGTGAAACATGAAGCAGTGAGACAGAGAGCATACTCAGAACTTATTTGAATCAATGCATTTATCAGAACATCAAGAAGCAGTGGTTCGCTGGTCCCAATGTCAACCCTGCAGAAAGATGGAGAAGAGTCTAATCTTGAAGACCATAAAATTGCAAGTTCAGATGTACAAGAAATTTAACATAATGGATAAAATGGGATCTAGATAAGGGAAGCCCAAGACTTCTATACCATATGCGTGCTAGGTTGTCTTGAATCTCGAGATCTCCAATGTTATAGAATGTAGTTGGGGTCACATTTGCCCCCTGAATGGCATCATATTCTGGCCTTTTGTCCAGAGGAGATTGTGAAAGCTGCAGAGTCATGGAATGCATAGCCACACTATAAAATTGAAAAAATCTGAGCAATTGAAAGAAGTTTATAAGGAAAACGATTATTTACTTGCATGTTCATGGAATTGCAGCCACCAAGACGACCAACAATGTGCCAGGATCGGATTGTCTGCAATCAAATTAAATTAACCAGTCAAGTTGTAGACATGGAAATGAGAGTAAATTCCATGGGTAGCAGAAGAACCTGACTTACATCACAAATTAAGGAAACATCCTTTTCCAGGGGGGCATTGTAGAATTCAAACCAAATGTACGAGTTTGAGAAATCAAACCTGCAATGGTAGTGATGATGATTGCATCAGCAAAGGTATCATAAAAGATTCTCAACATCTAAAATAGTAAAGAGAAGGCACCAACTTTGAATATGAGTGAGAAGTCACGATCAACCAATGAAACAGAAACCTAATAGCTAACAACTCAGAGTTCATGCCGTATCCAATACATGAACCTCCAGAAACATGTATATTCATATACTAGTTACGTGCATATCAGCAATGAAGCTTGTTTTTTTTTAATATAGGTTCAAATGATCAATACTTGCTCAACTCCTTCAATTTTTTGGTTCAGCATATGATGCCTTTCAACTTACTTATTGAACTTCACTTTCATGGGTAGGGATGAACCCGTCTTAGTATGCAATATTTTGTTCCTTTTTTTCCTCAATCTCTCCTCCATCTGTAAAAGCATTTAACTTATCAAACAAGTAGGTCATATCCATTAAGTAAATATATAATAGTGCAATAATAATCAGTAAAATAGGAATCATTGACAAGGGTTTAGTTTATAAAACTAACAGGTTATGGCATTCTCATAACTGGTGGCTTACCCCATACCTTTATTTCTTCTACCAACCACATGGGTCTGTTCAAAGCCCAGAAGAAAAAGGGAAGAAAACCATTTCCGGATTAAACAAACATCCTGAATGAGAAATCAATGCTTGTACAATAGATTTATGGTGGTTGCATTCCATGAGAATGGATAGTATCACTTATCCTTTTTATCACATGCCATTTTAATAATTATCCAAAAAAGGATTCCGGTTCTTCCTCATCATTGCTCGCTAATTGGTCACAGTAGCACTTAGTTGACCAAAGCCAACTAAGATGAGCTTTTCAAGCGTACAGAGGCAAGCAGGCAAGAACCACAATCATTCTAAGGAATTTCTAATCGACAAATAACAACAGCACCCAAACAAAGGAGATTTAGACTACCGGGAGCTCACTTTAGAACGAGCCTTCTTCGGGTCATCGAGACAGCTCCCAAGAATGTCAGCAAACTCAGGATCTTTGTCGTAATCTCTCTCATCCTCTCTCCCTGTAAAGCCATTCCTCGACGAGAGTTCATCATCATCTTCATCTTCTTCGTCTTCTTGTTCATCGAAATCGTAAATCATTCCACCCTCCTCTCTCTGCAAGTTCCGGGTACTACTGGAACCTTGCCTGCCACTCGCTTTGGCGGTGTAAATGACTGAACTTCTCCAGGCGCCGGCATGAGCTGAGGAGTTGAAGGTCGAGCGTGGAGGTAGGGAGGGGAAGGTTCCGGTGAATGGAAGGTTGGCTAGTCGAGGAGGGCAAGCAAAGGGGTGGAGGAGACGAAGCATTGAAGCCGAGGTCGATTGTACCGAGAGGGGATTCCTAGAGTGGAGGATGAGAAAGCTGGGATTAGCCTTACCGGAGGAATTCCTTAAACCCCGCTACGGTGTGTTCCCTTGAGTTGACTCTTTATCCCCACAAAGATTTTCTTTACAGTTTGCCCCTTCTACTTTCTGTGAGATCTCAAAATCACCATAATTGATTTGGACTGTTTTTGAGGGCATTTATAGCAGGAGGAGGTGGCGATGTTGTAGATATATCTATGATGGTCGAATATGAACCGCATCTCACCTGGTGGAAGGTCATGATTGAGCTTCAATATGCATGAAGGTGCGAAAAAGGGCTGTCTTACACTTACTGATAATTTATCTCTTACTAAGTGGCTATGTGTAGATGCTCTAAGAATGCCTTGAAGATGTTGTGGACCGCCATCTCCACCTCATGGACGGAACATTGATGTCGGAAATTTTTTTTCCCTTTGGAACTTTGACTTATTCACACCCCCACCGCCCACCCAACCACACAAAATGGAAACCTACCCAGCTCGACTAGGGATGGCAATGGGCCAAGGCGGGGCGGGTACCTGAAGGCACCGGCCCGCCCAGCATCCTTGGCTTGTTGACCCCCGCCGTCCCGCTACCAGCCACAGGTCCATCCGAACTGGCTCTTGCCCTGCCCCGCCCCATTTTAATCCATGATTTAGAAAACAAAATTCGATTAAAATTACATTAACTAGAAAATAAAATATATAAATATATCACACATAAAGTATAGTAGATTTTATATATTATATACTATACGGTATATTATTGCAGGGCGGGTCAAAGGACATACCTAGACCTGCCCTGCCCCATGTACCAGTCGCGTGAGCCTTGCCGATTTTTCCCTCCCTAAACTCGGCAAACTTAGGCTGGTCTTTTCTTTCAACATTTAGCCACCTAATGTCCGGTGGTCTGATATGCCATAATTAATTCTTTTCGAGCCGTATGAACTTACCAAAGAGGAAGTCTCTTCTAATATGCATTTTGTTTGATAACCAGACTCGAACGTAAAATTTTATTTTTAAAAAGATAACAAACTACCTCCTACATGTAACATAAGCTAAGTCTTTGGGGGATATGTTAATTGTACTCCAGCCTTTAGTTGTCATTCAGGTACCGAGCCAAATAATAATAATAATAATAATAAAATTCAGGTGTTGGTGCGACGAAATCTGACTGGGCCGTGGCTGATGACTGAGCCTACCCCCATATGAGAATAAAGTCAGATTCTAGTATGGTCCGACAATCTTAACAGTCTGACTTGACCCACCACCAAATTACTCGAACAATATTTTCCCGCCGTCCATTTCACATCCGAGTGATCCCAGCCGTTCATCCCTCTTGCAGCATTCTTGCCCTTGTAAGTGTTACCCGACGTCCAATGTTTCTCTGCAATTTGCATCCTCAAATTCCAGCAAGGCGCATAAGAGGACGAGTTCATGACCTCCAACTATGAGTCCCACACATTATCTCGATAGATATCATGAACTTATTAATTACTTCGTATTAAACGATGGACCGACTAATTCTTTGATAGTGTAATTTCTTTTATTTTTTTTAACTTTTTGTCCAGGAAAAGGGTAAACTGTCTCGAACTAGATGAGATTTGATGATTTTCTCTAATATTGTGATGATTTTCAATAATGTTCAAGCTAGGCATGTGCTTTGATTGGTTCCTTGGTAAAATGACGTACCGGCTAATGTTAGGGACTAAATTCTCCACCGTTACCCTTGCGCAGCATTTAGGGATTTCCTTATCCTATGCATTGGACCTCTGCACATGGACCCATTAGAGTTGGCAATTTATGCAAGCATAGAACTTTTGGGCCGTGCCAGTATGGCTACCGTTTCGGGTGACTTGAAAATATTGGCACAGACATAAAAATTTCGTATTTTTGGTGATCTAACCCGGCACGAATGATATAAATAATTT
>CXYZ01007957.1:0-15198 GCA_900006705.1 Sonneratia caseolaris
TTTGAATTGCTATATTTATGCAATCTTATGCACCATCTCTCACTCATGACATATTCTAGAATCACACGAATAAGAAATAATTCAAATACAATGATGGTCATATCATGTCAAATCAGATCAATAACTGGCACATGTACACCATAATTCAAAAGTATGGCTTAAAATAATAATGTTATATGTTAAATTCATTATAAACTCATAACAGATCGGATCCGTTTTCACTTAAAAACTTAAACTGATAGATAATGGTATCAAACTTTTTTATAAGCTCACACTATTTTTTTTTTCATTTAATTGATATGGGATCGTATATCTTAACATTCACCCTCACGTGGCAACGTGATCTAATTTGCCACATACCATTAAATACCTGCCCTCAACAACTGTTTTCAAGTTAGAAATTTTTCTTCCGGTTTCAGATCAGGAGGATAACTGGTCATGAGTCGGACAATTTTATCTATATAATAACAAATTATATAGTGAAAGTGAGTTTATAGTTTTTTTTTTAATTTAAAAAAATAGAGGGAAAAAATGAAGAAGAACAAACTTCTTGCAAAATGATCATAGGAATAACGAGACAAATACTCTATTTACTTGAAAAAACTAGAAATGGGAGCCTACTTGTAAGTTTCTTTCCTAATCAGTCCCTGCTTGGGAGGAATCAACGCACAAGTACTTCATCGGTCGTAACCGGTAGTTCAGTAGAGCACTGCATGGAATCTGCAGCATGGGAGTAAAGATCTTATCCATTGGTTCATTCAGATAATCGCAACCTAATGGATCAATGAACATGCATTGCCATCGAAATCTTCAGCAAATCTCAAATCACCATTGTCACAAATAATCCAACGAAGAAGTACCACGACATTAGGGAATTGACAAACATTCATAGAACATTCTGTCCACATAAATTCGTTTTGGTGAATCAACCTTTTCGTCTGGACCGAGTGTAAGTAAGATCCACAATATTATACGGGTTCATCAGCTCGAACCTCATCATCTCTCAATTCAGACATCACCGCTCAGCTTTGCTTCTATATAACATAACATAACCTAACTTAACCAACGCAAGCACGCGCGCCTTGTCGTTCAGAACATCCAATCGAGCCTACTGCGCCATGGCGTCTCAATCCCCCCAGCTTCACTTCTTACTCTTCCCTTTCATGGCTCAAGGCCACATGATCCCCATGATCGACATCGCCAGGCTATTAGCTAAGCGCGGAGTGGCGATAACCATAGTCACCACCCCAGTCAACGCGGATAGGTTCCGAACGGTCCTAGACAGAGCCGTAGCCTCGGGTCTCGCGATACAAGTGATCGAGCTCGAGTTCCCCTGGACCGAGGCGGGGTTGCCCGAAGGATGCGAGAACTTCGACATGCTTCCTACGTCGACTGACCTGTCCCTGAACATGTTCGGTGCCTCAGACCTTTTCAGGGAACATGGTCGGTGGGAGGGTTCCTAACTCACTGCGGGTGGAACTCGACAATCGAAGGTGTCTGCGCTGGGGTCCCGATGCTATCTTGGCCACTCTTCGCCGACCAGTTCTGCAACGAGAAGTTCGTCATGGAGGTTCTGAGGACCGGAGTGAAGATCGGGGTCGAGCTTCCGCTGTCCTGGGGGAAGGAGGAGAGTGGGTTTATGGTGAAGAGAGGAGACATAGAGGAGGCCATTGAGAAGCTGATGGATGGAGGGGAGGAAGGACAGGGGAGGAGGGAGAGGGCAAAGGAGATGAGGGAGAAGGCCAACAGAGCAGTGGAGGAAGGGGGCTCATCTTATCTTAACCTGACTCTGTTCATTCAGGAGATTGAGCAACTGGTCCATTGTGCTGGATTTAATTGATTGATTGAACCCCAAAACACTGCTCAACAAAAATAATCACACACATACATATGTATGTCAGTATGTCTGATTTTGGGGGAGTTGCAGCAGAACATAATGCAGATGTCTTGCTGAGATTATTTCTCGGTTTCCTTAGGGTAATGTCTTTGTTTAGTCTTTGATCGTATAATGTTCGATAAATGAGAGTTCTCTCTTCAATATCTATCAAGTGAGCGACAGACTTGTCAACTGTTGTTTAAATTTCGTTCCACGCCGATTCAACTTTTGGTTCATTAGTTACAAGAAAAAGGTACGGCTGATGACCGTGTCCTGTTAATTACCATAATAACATCAAAAGATTACTATTGTAAAATGTTCCGGTCAAATAGAAAAGATAATTAATATCTGAAATTGAAGTGAGGACAACTTCAGTTTGGACGAAACGCATAACATGGCATATGTGCAGATACATAATTGCATTGGAAATGCTTCCCCGACATGCTCTCTTGTCCACATTTAAGGAACTTCTTCTAATAAACTAGAAATCAATTTTCATTGTCCGAATCCTCTTTCCATTCTTTTCTGATCAGGTAGGTAGGGGTCGGTGAATCACAGTTCCTATAACCAAAGAACACTCAAGCCCAAACTAACGATGGATCCACCGGGGAAAGCCCGAAAATGAATGGATTTTCCAATCTCAGGTTGCCAAAAAAGGGAAATGAACCTCTCCACAGCCTGCAAGAGTCTTTGCCGTGGTTCGGTCTCTCAGGCGTCCCAAGCAGCTCCTACAATGAAAGCGCATTCTGTCTCAATCGATTTTAACCATGCACAAAACAAACTTCACTAAACCAGACGTTATTACTCACTCCACCCGTGGTCTCCAGATCCCCGGTGACCCATACCCTCGCTGGATCTGCAGTTGGCCGAGATGAATTTTTTTATGGGACTGTATAGGAAATGACTGATAACTTTGTCAGAGTAGCTAAAGATTGATTCGAAAAATTGAAAAAAAGTACTCACTGGGAGGGTGAAAGATGAACACAGCAGCGAAGACCCGGGTGAAGTACCAACTCACCAAGGCAATGAAGAAAAGGATGCAGCAGATTTTGATTAGTGAAGGAGCATAAGAGTAAGCTGTGGATGAAGAACAACAAGAAGAAGGCGCTTCACGCTTGGAGATATCATCATTCTTTGTTTTCCCTCTTCTTCTTTCACACGGTCCCTTCTCCACCCCTTTATTTCAGACGCTCTAAACAAGGCAAAGACCAATTAAGCGTCGACGAATGCATACTATATTGAGTGGCATGCTTTCAGTGAAAGAAATTGGAATGCATGGAGTCCGAGTCAAAATCACGTTTGTTGAAAAAATACTTCACGAATCAAACTTTCACGTGTTTACTAGGTTTTAAATATCCAAAGCTAGCATTTTGGCAATTTTAAATAGAGCAAGTGTGCCTGACATCTCATGCCTAACACGGAGACAATCTTTATAGCAATAACCATGCCTTCTTTAACTAAGCCATACATCAAGAAGCCCTCGAATCCATGGACCATGCCTGTCGATTGAGAAATTTCCCTTCGGAATTCCCTGTTCTTGCTGGAACCTAGCTGGCTAGTTTCGACAATATAATTAAACGTAATGATTTTAAGTCGCTGGGTTAGTAGTCACTGTAAACAAACTTGGATATAACTTCTGATTACATTCTCTGTTCTGTACATGTGTAATGTAAACAGGGGATTATTGCATGACTTTGTGAATGAAAACGACTACAATTTTAGCGTCAATTCACGTACTTCGAGTGGAATACGAATACCCCAGCTTACTGGTTCTTTAGGGGCTGAAAATAATTATCAGTGTGTCTTGTCCTGGATTTAGGAAACAGAGGGGAATATGGATATGGAATTCATATGACCTGAGGTTGCTCAGAAGCGATCCTACCTACCATTGCTTCCATTGAAGTCCTCCTTCACTGGAACACCTAATAATTCCTTTCTCGCCTAACGGTGTAGATGTATAAAGTGAGCATTAGCTTGTTGAAAAGACGGTCGCCGCGTGGCGTGAATGTCCACGAAGATTGATCCTAAATATTGGCTCGTCGGCTTAGTTGCAGGCACTTTTTTCCTGAATGTGCAGAGTTCCATCGGGTGCAGTTCTTCTTAGTTTTTAGTTTGTTCGAGCTTGACACTGGCAAGGATTGTCCAATCTGAGACTTCCAAGCTGTGCCATCCGCTCATAAACGGCAAGTTTGAAAGGTAAGTCGGACACCGTACACGAGTTCTCTCTTCCAAGTCCGAAAACAAGTCCATTGCTTCGCAGTATAGTACATGGATACAATAATTGAATTCATAGCAATAATGTTTCGTACATGCTTGTTTATTCATTAGTTTGTGCGGATTATGTATTTGCTATCAAACGGGTCCGCAACATCCCTTGAGCAGTTCAATCTCTCAGGGGTCCGAAGCTGCGTATACAATCAAAGCACATTTCAGCTCAGATTAGAGTTGAATATGATATAATTGTGATCTACATACACATCTAGGTATATATGAGGCCAAGTACAGGTCATTTTGAACATTTAGGTGATAAGAAACAAAATAATAATAATAATTCTCCTTGGTACTTTCCATAAATTCCACTGATGAGAGCAAAGCGTGGTAGACTAGTGTAGGATTACTTACCAAACCCACCGGCTCGTCGTCCTGGATAACCGATAACGCATCCGCGCTCTTCCTCTGCTGCAACGGCCAGAGATAAAATTTTTAGTAGATCATATAGGACGACCGATACTTCTGTGCACGGAGGATGGAGGGCTAGTACTCACGTTTGCATCCGGATCTAGCAGCGAAGGCCTGTGTGAAGTCCCAAGTCACTAAAGCAACCATGAACACGATGCAGCAAAATTTGATTAGTGAAGCAGCATAAGATGCTGCATAAGAAGCAGCTGCAGCCTTTGGTATCATTCTCTTCTCTTCTTCACAGGCCCCTTCTCCTTCTCTTTACTGTGGAAGAAACACTCGCATTGGTCATATTTATACTACCGGCCCTCGATCTTTCGATGAAGATCCTCCAGAAACGCAGCCACTGCAAGGCAAATTGCGTCGAAACTTCCCCAACGGTACATCAAGAATAATCATCGTTAGATGACAAGCATTTAAATAGTTTCGTATGTAGTGGATCGAGGTTGTGACAGAAAAAGCACTAAAGTCAACAAAGGAGTGCCATTGTAGCTGAAATCTCAGTTGGCGAAAGTTCCCCTCGATAGCCAGAATGCATTTAATGCTTTAAAGATTTTCTTTCCTCCATCCGGTTGAGATCTTGCTGCTACCAAGTACATGTGCTTTTATCAAAGATGACGGCTGTGGAGGGCGGCCGTCCGAGTACATCTTACAACTCTCCCCGGTTTTGCTTCTGTACAAGATTACTCATATAAAAGGGCTGAAATCTTAATGGATTAGCGACTTGAAAACTTATTCTTATCCGATTTTTACCAAGATCTACAGTAGGAAAGTTGTAGTCAAGATCTATGGAGCTGATTGATCTGCACTTTATTTAATGTGTTTCTCATATACAACGTCCATCCTTGTAAGTTACCATAATTTTATATATTATAATTTTCTCATTTCTTTAAGTATTTTCCTATTCATTTTTAATATAATGATAAAATTCTCATTATTTCGTGGGGAGAGAAAAAAGCTCTGTCAGGTAACTCTCGGAGTATTTGTCTTTTTTTTTTGGTAACTAACTCTCGGAGTATCTGTTAGCCTGCAAGTGGTTGGCCTCTCTGTCCAACTAAATCCCAATCCTTTTATTTTCACATTTTCCAATTTTCATTTAAATAGAATCCNCAAGTGGTTGGCCTCTCTGTCCAAGTAAATCCCAATCCTTTTATTTTCACATTTTTCAATTTTTATTTAAATAGAATTCTTAATAATATCAATGATTATTTGTTGACTATATATTATTTTTACACCTGCCGATTTCACAAGAAAAATTGCTTAAACAATAACATAACAGCCATTGTTGAATCTGTGACCGACAGCCATTATTGAGTCTGCGACCAAAAAAAAAAAAAACCAGCCATTATTGAATCATTAGAATACTGTTGTACTATTGTTGCCTTGAATGGAATGGAATCCACTGTTACGTACCGAACATCAAGGTAATTACACACAATATACACATACGTATTTGTATGGAAGATCTTAACTCAGTTTTTTAAGCTTACTGACTCGAATGATAATCTAGCCATGTCTCGGGTTGTTTGAGTCCCGAATATTGAACCTGGTAACAAATATAAGTCCTGCGCATCGGCTTTAACACAAAAGCAACATGGTAGAAGTTCAGTGTTAGCCGGCTTGATCACTCCAGGGGTTCGGAGCCAGTCCGGACCAAGACATAGAACCCTGGTATCGATCTTGTTTCTCACACCAATTGGCATGGCATGGGATACAATGATACCATTAAATGAGCTGAACATAGCTACAATCAAGTAATTTGCTCAAGATTCATCAAGTAGCACATGTAATATCTGTAACTTGCACCATCCGTCCATAACCAAGTATGAAAGATAAACCAGCACCATATATGTATGACTTCTGTCTTCAATCTCGTAATTATAAAACAAGTCCCCAGAATCGCCGTCGTACGGTAACTACATTGCAATCTTCTTTCAGCAGCATGGTTATTAATCTATCAGTTTAAGGAAATCTGTGATAACGAACAGAAATGTCTCTACACCATCTGCAAGGTCCTTTTAGTAGGTTGATCTCTTACGGGTCAGAAGTGTTTCATACAAACAAAATATATATTGTAATTTTTGGTGATTGTAAATTAAAGGTTGTTTGACTTCAATGAGGCAATTAAGATCGCAGTGAACCATAGTTACCGTTTTGAACATTTTAGAGATTTCGGGAATGAGAAAGAACAATTTCTCTTAGTGCTTCGATAGCTCCAAGGCATTCTACTGATGAGCACGGTAAATTGTGGTAATCAAGAGCAAGACCGCCCACTCCATCCACCCTGTTCGAATGGTAAGCTACCCCCGACCTCTCCTAATCTATCGGCAGTTGAAGAGATGAAATCTTAGCATATTACGCAATATGACCGATAATTCTGTCGCAACGATGACAAGACATTGTTTCAAACGAATCAGCGTGAAAAATGGTTGAAAGAACACCCACAGGGAATATAAGTTAAGGCCTGCATATAAACAACGGTGAAACGGATGCTGCAAATCTTGATCAGTGAAGAAGCAGACGACGATGCTGCAGCCTTGGATATCATTTTCTTTTCGTCTTTGCCAGCCCCTTTTCCTTTTCTTCATTAACAAGGCAAGGCCACTTGGCCCCTATTTCTTTGTCTGTATTCTGTACTGCAACCCCTCTAATTTCAGGGGTGAGATCTCCCGGAGATGAACGAGATAATAAATCAGTGAGTCAGTCGCAGTAAATATCAAAGCATTGCTGCAAAATTAATGTAGGTTAGAAGCTAAGAAGGCAAACTACATCACGGTAACGACCACAAGGGTACCAATCAGCCCTATTTAACTTCTGGGCCAAAAAACAAACAAATTCAATGGTTGACTTATGAGAGCTATTCATTGAGAATTCATAATCTATCATGGAACTAGGAGGAGGCCAGTGCTGCAATAGAAGGAAAACTAATGTCTCACCTAGAATTCCAATGGGATGAAATAGTTTTAATTTCCTGCATTGGCTAAGATTTTCTACGTCAAGGAAAAATGCCCATGAGCTGGCTTGCTTGAAGGAGCTTCGTCTACAGCACAGTTAATTGCGGACAATGTTGTTTACAATTATACTGCTCTTCTGCATTGAAGATATGGAATCAGCATCAAGTGAAGTAACCATAGCTTTGCAATGGTTTAGAATTCAAAGCGCACTATCGTTGCAGTACAAAGAAATGTCCGAACCAGAGTTTCGATGGGGTTGAAATTTATAGTCCCCAACCGGCTTCATTAGCTAAAATGCATTTAATGGCGTAACCATTTTCCTCTTCAAGGCCCAACAATAGGCGAGTCAGTGGACCCATTCAAATTGCGTTGCTCGGACGCTTGTATATGGCACAACCAAGTGGATCTCATTCTCTGAAATTTTGATATGTTGAAAATACTGAGAGCCAAATAATCAATAAGTAAACTACACATGAGTTCAACATCTATTTCTTTCAAAATAGAATCCCAACTTCAAATTTTTTGAATTGATAGAATTTACATATGTGGGTAGAATACAATATACTAAGCTTTCATATTTTTGGACAATACGTGAAGAAGGTCGGCATCATTTGTCTCGTGCATCAGATCAACACGGTCCCCCCCACCCCCTGTCCCTGTCGCCTGTGTTCTTCCTTCCTGGCAAACCGTTCTTCTGTCCAATGAAGTTCGAGTGGTGGAGAGGAAGAGTACGAAAGAAAAAGAAATCTAACTCTCCATGGTTAAAGTTAAAATAGGGCAAATTCCGGGGATAACCCCTCCAATTTTCAATCCCATTCATCCAATAGGTCATTCAAATATGAATAATTTAAATTCGAATCGAATTTGCCTATTTAAATGTTAAAACATCTCCCAACAGACATTATATTAAACCATCTCAAATTTATTTATGTTTGTGTCCATCCAATTTTATTAATTCATTGCGTCGTGAATAAAGTACATGAATATTTATGCAATCTTATGCTCGATCTCTCACTCATGACAAATTCTAAAATCAAACGAATAAGAAATAATTCAAATACAAGAACGGTCATGTCATGCCAAATCGGATCAATAACTTACACATGTAAACCACAATTCAAAAGGATGGCTTGAAATAATAGTGTTGTCAAACAATAAGAAATTATATAGTGAAAGTGAGTTTATGATTTTTTTAATTTTAAAAATTGCAGAAAAAAACTGGTCATAGAGATAACGATAGAAATACTTTATCTACTTAAAAAAATTAAAAAATTTATAAGTTTAAAATAAGTTAAAATATGTTTAAGTCCACTTGTAAATTTCATTGCCAGCCATAGGTTTATCAGAGGAATCAATGCACAAGTACTTCATCAATCGAACCCGTAGTTCAGTAGAGCGTTGCATGCAATCTACAGTGTGGGAGTAAAGATCTTATGCGTTGGTTCATTCAGATCATCGTGACCAAAGGGATTAATGAACATGCCTTGCCATTGAAATCTTTAGGGAACTTAACAAAAAAAAAATCGATCCCAGATCATCTCTATCGCGAGTAATCGAAATCAAGAAGTACTACAAACATTAGGGAATTGGCGAAGAGTCATGGAACATTTTGTGTCCACATAAATTCATTTTGGCGGACCCATCTTTTCGTTCCGATCGAGCGTAAGATCCACAATATTACACGGGTTCATCAGGTCGAACATCATCGTCTCTCAATTCTGACATCACCACCACTCAGCCTTGCTTCTATATAACCTAACATAACTTAACCAACGCACACACGCGCCCCACGTCATCCGGAATATCCAATCGAGCCTACTGCGCCATGGCGTCTCAATCCCCCCGGCTTCACTTCTTACTCTTCCCTTTCATGGCTCAAGGCCACATGATCCCCATGATCGACATCGCCAGGCTCTTAGCTAAGCGCGGAGTGGCGATAACCATCGTCACCACCCCAGTCAACGCGGATAGGTTCCGAACGGTCCTAGACCGAGCCGTGGCCTCGGGTCTCGCCATACAAGTGATCGAGCTCGAGTTCCCCTGGACCGAGGTGGGGTTGCCCGAAGGATGCGAGAACTTCGACATGCTTCCTACGTCGACAGACCTGTCCCTGAACATGTTCGGCGCCTTGGACTTTTTCAGGGAACCTGTCGAGAAGCTGTTCGAAGAGCTCTGCCCGAGGCCGAGCTGCATAATCTCCGACACGTGCATCCCTTACACGGGTGAAATCTCGAAACGGTTCGGAGTTCCACGGATCGTGTTCCACGGGACGGGATGCTTCTGCGTCATGTGCTTGCATTGCCTCCGGAGCTCGCACGTGCTTGAGACCGTAAGCTCGGATTCGGAGTACTTCATCTTGCCGGGCCTTCCGGATCAGTTCGAGTTCACGAAGCTACAGCTCCCGGTGGGCCAGGCTGGATCGGTGCGCGAGAAGCTGTTCCACCGTTTTGCCAAAGACGACCTAGAATCGTACGGTGCGATCGTGAACAGCTTCGAAGAGCTCGAGCCAGCGTATGCAAATGAATACAAGCAAGCCCGGGGCGGCAAGGCATGGTGCATCGGCCCCGTCTCTCTGTACAACACAGACCGCTCCGACATCTGCGAGAGGGGGAACAAAGCGGCCATCGATGAAGAAACGTGCCTCAGATGGCTCGACTCGAAGGAACCGGGCTCAGTCTTGTACGTTTGCCTCGGGAGCCTTTGCAGCATTTCCCCCTCGCAATTACAAGAGCTCGCGATGGCACTGGAAGCGTCGAGCCGACCCTTTGTATGGGCGTTCAGGTTAACCGATCGGTCGAATGATCTCGAGGAGTCGATCGAACAACAAGGGGTCGAGGGAAGGGGCGGAGAGCGGGGGGTGCTGATCAGCGGATGTGCACCGCAGGTGCTGATACTGTCACACCGTTCGGTCGGAGGGTTCCTAACTCACTGCGGGTGGAACTCGACCATCGAAGGTGTCTGCGCCGGGGTCCCGTTGCTAACATGGCCACTCTTCGGCGACCAGTTCTGCAATGAGAAGTTCGTCATGGAGGTTCTGAGGACCGGAGTGAAGATCGGGGCCGAGCTTCCGGTTTCCTGGGGGATGGAGGAGAGTGGGGCTATGGTGAAGAGAGGAGACATAGAGGATGCCATTGAGAAGCTGATGGATGGAGGGGAGGAAGGACGAGAGAGGAGGGAGAGTGCAAAGGAGATGAGGGAGAAGGCAAACAGGGCAGTGGAGGAAGGGGGCTCTTCTTACCTTAATCTGACTCTGTTCATTCAGGAGATGGAGCAACTGGTGCACGGTGGTGGATTTAATTGATTGATCGAACCTCTGAACACTGCTGAACATAATGCAGATATCGTGCAGAGATTATTTCTCTGTTTCATCTGGGTAGTATATTTGTTTAGTCTCTGTTCGTATAATGTTGAATAAGTACGAGTTCTCCCTTTAATATCCATCAAGTGAGCGATAGCCTTCTAATTTTTCTTAAAAGAAAAAAGTAGGGCTGGTTGGGTCCCTTATTTTGTCTTTTTTTTTGGTTGTTTTCATTCTAAAACGAATATTTCATTTAATTGGCTCTTAAATTTTGAATAGAGGTAATCTAGATAGATAGGAAGAATTTTATTTGAATATGAATTAAATATGATTAATTATATCTTTATATACTGAAATGACATATAAATAAATAGGTAAGAAGAGTCTATGGCGTTGATCAAGATCAAAATCCAGCACCTCCGAATTTCATATTAGTGTTGGTAGACAATATATACCGTAATAACATCAAAAGAATTACTATTATAAAATGCTCCTTTCAATCATTAATATCAGAAGTTAAAGTGAGTACATCGTTATTACTAACTTAACGCATAACATGGCACATGTACATATACATAAATGCATCGTAAATGCGTCATGAACATGCTCTTTTATCCACATTTAAGGAAATTTCTTCTTATAAACAAGAAATCAATTTCTATTTTATGAATTCTCCTCCAATTATTATTATTATTTTATGGTTGTGGTTCGCGAATCACTTCCTATAGCCAAAGAACATTGAAGCCCAAACTAATGATGGATCCACCGGGAAATACCTGAAAATGACGGGATTTTCCGATCTCCGGTTGCTAAAAAAGGGGAATCCGTCTCTCCACAGCCTGCAAAAGTCTTTGCCGTGGTTCGATTCTCTGAGGGGTCCCAAGCAGCTCCTACAATGAAAGTGCATTCTGACTCTGTCGATTTTACCCATGCACAATGTAAAGTTCGGTAAACCCGAGGTTTATCATTCACTCCACCCGTGGTCTCCATGTCCCGGGTGACCCCTTACCCTTGCTGGATCTGCAGTTGGCTTCTTTCTTGTATTGTACTCTGTTCTTGTATCGAAGTACAAAGCCATACAAGGCCCCCGATGTGGAACTCCGAGGAATAAAGAGCATATGTGGGAAAGCATTTACAAATGCAATTACGATTACGCAAAAAAAAAAAAAAAGCCTACCTAAATGCATTCACATGTTTAAGCCCTTGTAATAAAAAACAAATCGGCCCATGTTGTTTATGTAACTTCTGCTAGTCTTAGGAATTGAAAGGGATCCAACAAGTCTACTCACANACAAATCGCCCCATGTTGTTTATGTAACTTCTGCTAGTCTACGGAATTGAAAGGGATCCAACAAGTCTACTCACAGGCACCACCGAAACAACGCGCAATCCCATCTTTCCTCTGGTCTTCACTTCGTGCTTGCAGTGGAGAATTGAGTGCCCAACAAGTGGTTGACTGGAATGTCATTGGTTTCCCGGCCTTGCAGCAAGTGTGGTTGAACGCGGATCAGGTCTGTGCCTTGTGAAGAGCGTCTGAAATAGAGAGGCGGAGAAGGGCCGTGAAAGAAGTAGAGGGAAAAAAAATGATAACCGAAGAACACTCAAGCCCAAACTAACGATGGATCCACAGGGGAAAACCCGAAAATGACTGGATTCTCCAATCTCAGGTTGCTAAAAAAGGGGAATGAACCTCTCCACAGCCTGCGAGAGTCTTTGCCGTGGTTCGATCCCTCAGGCGTCCCAAGCAGCTCCTACAATGAGAGCGCATTCTGACTCACTCGATTTTTACCCATGCACAAAATAAACTTCACAAAAACAGACGTTATTACTCACTCCACCCGTGGTCTCCAGATCCCCGGTGACCCCATTCCCTCGCTGGATCTGCAGTTGGCCGAGATGAATCTTTATTCACTAGATAGGAAATGACTGATAACTTTGTCAAAGCAGTAGCTAAAGATCGGTTCGAAAAATTGAACGAAGGTACTCACTGGGAGGGTGAAAGATGAACACAGCAGCGAAGACCTGGGTGAAGTACCAACTCCCCAAAGCAATGAAGAAAAGGATGCAGCAGATTTTGATTAGTGAAGGAGCATAAGAGCAAGCTGTGGATGAAGAACCAGAAGAAGAAGGCGCTTCACCCTTGGATATATCATCAGTTTTTGTTTTCCCTCTTCTTCTTTCACACGGTCCCTTCTCCACCCCTTTATTTCAGACGCTCTAAACAAGGCAAAGACCAATTAAGCGTCGACGAATGCATACTATATTGAGTGGCATGCTTTCAGTGAAAGAAATTGGAATGCATGGAGTCCGAGTCAAAATCACGTTTGTTGAAAAAATACTTCACGAATCAAACTTTCACGTGTTTACTAGGTTTTAAATATCCAAAGCTAGCATTTTGGCAATTTTAAATAGAGCAAGTGTGCCTGACATCTCATGCCTAACACGGAGACAATCTTTATAGCAATAACCATGCCTTCTTTAACTAAGCCATACATCAAGAAGCCCTCGAATCCATGGACCATGCCTGTCGATTGAGAAATTTCCCTTCGGAATTCCCTGTTCTTGCTGGAACCTAGCTGGCTAGTTTCGACAATATAATTAAACGTAATGATTTTAAGTCGCTGGGTTAGTAGTCACTGTAAACAAACTTGGATATAACTTCTGATTACATTCTCTGTTCTGTACATATGTAATGTAAACAGGGGATTATTGCATGACTTTGTGAATGAAAACGACTACAATTTTAGCGTCAATTCACGTACTTCGAGTGGAATACGAATACCCCAGCTTACTGGTTCTTTAGGGGCTGAAAATAATTATCAGTGTGTCTTGTCCTGGATTTAGGAAACAGAGGGGAATATGGATATGGAATTCATATGACCTGAGGTTGCTCAGAAGCGATCCTACCTACCATTGCTTCCATTGAAGTCCTCCTTCACTGGAACACCTAATAATTCCTTTCTCGCCTAACGGTGTAGATGTATAACGTGAGCATTAGCTTGTAGAAAAGACGGTCGCCGTGTGGCGTGAATGTCCATGAAGATTGATCCTAAATATTGGCTTGTCGGCTTAGTTGCAGACACTTTTTTCCTGATTGTGCAGAGTTTCATCGGGTGCAGCTCTTCTTAGTTTTTAGTTTGTTCGAGCTTGACAATGGCAAGGATTGTCCAATCTGAGACTTCCAAGTTGTGCCATCCGCTCATAAACGGCAAGTTTGAAAGGTAAGTCGGCCACCGTACATGAGTTCTCTCTTCCAAGTCCGAAAACAATAAGTGAATTCATAGTGACAATGTTTCGTACGTGCTTGTTTATTCATTAGTTTGTGGGGAAGATGTATAGGCTATTAAACGGGGACGCCTCTCCGCATTCCACAAAGTCCCTTCAGCAGTTCAGTCTCTCAGGGGTCCGAAGTTGCTTCTACAATCAAAGCACATTTCAGCTCAGATTAGTATTTGATCGGATAAAAAAGTTCTACGGGTGATGCCATGGAAGACCTACATGTGATTAAAGGTTTTTGTCAATCAAGTTTCAGTCTCGTAGTTTGACTGTGATCTACATATCTAGCTATATATGCGGCCAAGTACTGGTCATTTTGAACATTTACGAGATTGGGAAACAAAATAGAATAATTCTTGATGAGAGCAAAGTGTGGTAGACCAGAGTAAGATTACTTACTCCACCCACGGGCTCTTCCCCCTGGATGACCCCTTACCGGTCCTGGACCTGCAGTTGCCAGAGATAAAATTTTTAGTAGACTGTATAGTTATAGGACAGCCGATATTTCTGTGCACGGAGGATGGAGGAGTAGTACGCACGAGGAAGATGTATGGGTGCAAAATAAAGGGCCTGTGTGAAGTACCAAGTCACTAAAGCAACGATGAACACGGTGCAGCAAAATTTGATTAATGAAGCAGCATAAGATGCTGCTGGAGAAGAGGAGGAAGAAGCAGAAGCTGCAGGCTTTGATATCATTCTCTTCTCTTCTTCACAGGCCCCTTCTCCTTCCCTTTATTGTGGAACAAACACTCACATTGGTCGTATTTATACTACCGGCCCTCGATTTTTCGATGAAGATCCTCCAGAAACGCAGCCACTGCAAGGCAAATTGCATCGAAACTTCCCCAACGGTGCATCAAGAATTAGATGACAAGCATTTAAATAGTTCCGCACGTAGTGGGTCGAGGCTGCGACAAAAAGAGCACCAAAGTCAACAAAGGAATGCCATTGTAGCTGAAATCTGAGTTGGCGAAAGTGCCCTTCGATAGCCAGAATGCATTTAAGATTTTCTTTCGTCGATGATCTGGTTGAGATCTTGCAGCTGCCAAGTACATGTGCTTTTGATCAAAGATGACGGCTGTGGAGGGGCGGCCGTCCGAGTACATCTTACAACT
>CXYZ01007957.1:20865-44884 GCA_900006705.1 Sonneratia caseolaris
CATGAACCCATGAACCGATACCTACACCGGTTTCCGGCCTAGTCCGGTTTTAAAAATTATGATCCACAGTTACGTGCCTAACGTCAAGGTAATTACATACACAATATATACATATTTGTATAGAAGACCTTAACTCAGTGTTTTAAACTTATTGACTCGAATGATAATCTAGCCATGTCTCGGGTTGTTTGAGTCCCGAATATTGAACTTGGTAACAAATATAAGTCCTGCGCATCGGCTTTAACACACAATCAACATGGTAGAAGTTCAGTGTTAGCCGGCTTGATCACTCCAGGGGTTCGGAGCCAGTCCAGACCAAGACATAGAACCCTGGTATCGATCTTGTTTCTCACACCAATTGGCATGGCATGGGATACAATGATACCATTAAATGAGCTGAACATAGCTACAATCAAGTAATTTGCTCAAGATTCATCAAGTAGCACATGTAATATCTGTAACTTGCACCATCCGTCCATAACCAAGTATGAAAGATAAACCAGCACCATATATGAATGACTTCTGTCTTCGATCTCGTAATTATAAAACAAGTCCTCAGAATCGTCGCCGTACGGTAACTGCATTGCAATCTTCTCTCAGCAGCATGGTTATTAATCTATCAGTTTAAGGAAATCTGTGATAACGAACAGAAATGTCTCTACACCATCTGCAAGGTCCTTCTAGTAGTTTGATCTCTTACGGGTCAGAAGTGTTTCGTACAAACAAAATATATACTGTAATTTTTGGTGATTGTAAATTAAAGGTTGTTTGACTTCAATGAGGCAATTTAGATCACAGTGAACCACAGTTACCGTTTTGAACATTTCAGAGATTTCGGGAATGAGAAAGAGCAATTTCTCTTAGTGCTTCGATAGATCAAAGGCATTCCACTAATGAGCACGGTGAATTTTGGTAATCAAGAGCAAGACCGCCCACTCCATCCACCCTCTCCGGATGGTAAGCTAGCCCCGACCTCTCCTGATCTATCCGCAGTTGAAGAGATGAAATCTTGGCAGATTATGCAATATGACTGATACTTCCATCGCAATGATGACAAGACATTGTTTCAAACGAATTAGCACGAAAAGTGGTAGAAAGATCACCCTCTGGGAGTATAAGCTAAGGCCCGCATAAAAGCAATGATGAAGGGGATGCAGCAAATCTTGATCAGTGAAGAAGCATGCTGCAGCCTTGGATATTATTTTCTTTTTGTCTTTGCCAGCCCCTTTCCTTTTCTTCATTAACAAGGCAAAGGCCACTTGGCCCCGTTACTTTGTATGTATTCTATACGGCAGCCCCTCTGATTTTGGGGGTGAGATCTCCCGGAGATAGACGAGATAATAAATCAGTGAGTCAGTTGCAGTAAATATCAAAGTATTGCTGCAAAATTAATAAAAGTCATGTTGTTTACACATATACTGTTCTTCTCCATTGAAAATATGGAATCAAAATCAAGTCAAGTAACCATGCCTTGCAGTGGTCAAGAATTCAAAGCGCACTCTCGTTGCAGTACAAGGAAACGTCCCAACCAGAATTTCAATGGAGTTGAATTTTATAGGCCCCAATTGGCTTCATTAGCTAAAATGCATTTAATGCTGTGACGACTTTCTTCTTCAAGGCCCAACAATGTGCGAGTCAGTGGACCCATTCATATTGGCTCGCTCGGGGGTTCGTATATGGCACAACCAAGTGGATCTTGTCCTTTGAAATTTTCATATATGGAAAGCACTGAGATCCCAATAATCAATGAGTGACTACACACGAGTTGATTTAGTTGTTGGGATGGTTCAACATCTCTTTCTCCTAAAATAAAATTTTGACATCGAATATTTTGAATGAATATAATTTATACTGAGAGGATACACTAGTTTACTGTATTTACCGAAATTTATCATTCTCCATATGAGTTCTAGGATGCGGTCCTCACATAAATATTTATTTATGTATGGACATTTTTTTTAAAATTTTTCCAAAGTATCCGGTTGTCACTTAATAAGGGCCAAAATATTCTAAGCTTTCTTATTTTTGAACAATGCACGAAGGTGGTCGGCATTATTTGTCACGTGCATCAGATCAACGCGGTCCCCACCACCCCCACCCTGTCCGTGTCGTCCATGTTCTTCCTTCCTGGCAAACCGTTCTTCTGTCCAATGAGGCTCCAGTGGCGGAGAGGAAGAGTACGAAAGAAAAAGAAATCTAACTCTCCATGGTTAAAGTTCAAATTTGGCAAATTCCGGCGATAACCCCTCCAATTTTTGATCCCATTCATCCAAGAGTCCATTCAATTATGCATAATATAATTTGAATTGGATTGTTCTAATTATGAGATAAAATATCTTTCAACCGAAACTATATCAAACCATCTCAAATTTATTTATGTTTGTGTTCATCCAATTTTATTAATTCACTGCGTCGTGAATAAAGTATATGAATACCCACTCACAGTTTGAATTGCTATATTTATGCAATCTTATGCTCCATCTCTCACTTATGACATATTCTGAAATCAAACGAATAAGAAATAATTCAAATACAAGGACGGTCATGTCATGCCAAATCGGATCAATAACTTGCACTTGTAAACCACAATTCAAAAGCATGGCTTAAAATAATAGTATTGTCAATACAATAAAAAATTATATAGTGAAAGTGAGTTTATGTTTTTTTTAATTTTAAAAATAGCAGAAAAAAACTGATCATAGAGATAACTATACAAATACTTTTATCTATTTAAAAAAAAGATGGAAATCTCATAAGTTTAAAATGAGTTAAAATATGCTTTAAGAGGAATCAATGCACAAGTAATTCATCAATCGAACCCGTAGTTCAGTAGAGTGTTGCATGCAATCTGCAGCATGGCAGTAAAGATCTTATGCGTTGGTTCATTCAGATTATCGTGACCAAAGGGATCAATGAACATGCGTTGCCATTGAAACCGTTAGAGAACTTAATAAAAAAGATGATCGATCTCAGATCACCTCTGTCGCGAGTAATCGAAATCAAGAAGTACCACAAACATTAGGGAATTGGCCAAGAGTCATGGAACATTTTGTGTCCACTTAAATTCATTTTGGCGGATCCATCTTTTCGTCCCGATCGACCGTAAGATCCACAATATTACACGGGTTCATCAGGTCGAACATCATCGTCTCTCAATTCTGACATCACCACCACTCAGCCTTGCTTCTATATAACATAACATAACTTAACCAACGCATACACGCGCCCCATGTCATCCGGAATATCCAATCGAGCCTACTGCGCCATGGCGTCTCAGTCCCCCCAGCTTCACATCTTACTCTTCCCTTTCATGGCTCAAGGCCACATGATCCCCATGATCGACTTCGCCAGGCTATTAGCTAAACGCGGAGTGGCAATAACCATCGTCACCACCCCAGTCAATGCAGATAGGTTCCGAACGGTCCTAGACAGAGCCGTAGCCTCGGGTCTCGCGATAAGGATGTTAAAATAAAAAAACGAATCGCCCCATGTTGTCTATGTAACTGCTGCTAGTCTATGGAATTGAAAGGGATCCAACAAGTCTACTCACAGGCACCACCGAAACAACGCGCAATCCCATCTTTCTTCTGGTCTTCACTTCGTGCTTGTAGTGGACAATTGAGTGCCCAACAAGTGGTTGACTAGAATGTCACTGGTTTCCAGGTCTTGCAGTAAGTGTGGTTGAACGTGGATCACGTCTTTGCCTTGTGAAGAGCGTCTGACACAAAGAGGTGGAGAAGGGACCGTGTGAAAGAATAAGAGGGGAAAAAATGATGATGTCCAAGGGTGCAGCTCCTTCTTCTTCTTGTTCTTCATCCACAGCTTGCTCTTATGCTCCTCCACTAATCAAAGTCTGCTGCATCCTTTTCTTCATTGCATTGGTGAGTTGATACTTCACCCAGGTCTTTGATGCTGTGTTCATCGTTCACCCTCCCAGTGAGTACTTTCGTTCAATTTTTCGAATCGATCTTTAGCTACTGCTATGACAAAGTTATCGGTCATTTCCTACAGAGTCCGATAAAAAAATTCATCTCGGCAAACTGCAGATCCAGCGAGGGTATTGGGTCACCGGGGATCTGGAGACCACGGGTGGAGTGAGTAATAACCTCTGGTTTAGTGAACCTTATTTTGTGCATCGGTAAAATCGAGTGAGTCAAAATGCGCTCTCATGGTAGGAGCTGCTTGGGACGCCGGAGAGGCTGTGGAGAGGTTCATTCCCCCTTTTTAGCAACCTGAGATTGGAAAATCCAGTCATCTTCGGATTTTCCCCGGTGGATCCATCGTTAGTTTGGGCTTGAGTGTTCTTTGGTTATAGGAACAGTGATTCGCGGACCCCTACCTACCGATCGAAAAAGAATTGAAAGAGGATTCGTAAAATGAACAGAGATTTCTCGTTTATCAGAAGAAATTTCCTTAAATGTGGACAAGAGAGCATGCCGAGGAAGTATGTACAATGCAACTATATGTATCTGCATATATGCCATGATATGTGTTGCGTCCGACCAAAGTGAAGTTGTCTTGAATTCAATTTCAGATATTAATAATCTTTTTTATTTTAGCTAATTCTTCTTATGTTATTCTGGTAATTAACAGGATCAGACCTCTGAGTACGACAGAAAAAAGGGGACCCAATCAGCGCTACCTTTTTCTTGTAACTCATGAACCATAGGTTGAATCGGCGTGGAACAAAATTTAAACAACAGTTGACAAGGCTGTCGCTCACTTAATAGACATTGAAGAGAGAACTCTAATTTATCCAACATTATACTAACAAAGACTAAACAAAGATATTACCCAAAAGAAACAGAGAAATAATCTCAGNCATACTGACGTACATATGTGTGTGTGCGATTATTAAGTTGAGCAATGTTCAGAGGTTCAATCAATCAATTAAATCCCCCGCACTGCACCAGTTGCTCAATCTCCTCAATGAACAGAGTCAGGTTAAGATAAGAAGAGCCCCCTTCCTCCACTGCCCTGTTTGCCTTCTCCCTCATCTCCTTTGCCCTCTCCCTCCTCTCTTGTCCTTCCTCCCCTCCATCCATCAGCTTCTCAATGGCCCATTCTATGTCTCCTCTCTTCACCATAGCCCCACTCTCCTCCTTCCCCCAGGAAACCGGAAGCTCGGCCCCGATTTTCACTCCGGTCCTCAGAACCTCCACGATGAGCTTCTCGTTGCAGAACTGGTCGCCGAAGAGTGGCCAAGATAGCATCGGGACCCCAGCGCAGACTCCTTCAACGGTCGAGTTTCACCCACAGTGAGTTAGGAACCCTCCCACCGACTGGTGTGACAGTATCGGCACCTGAGGTGCCCATCCGCGGATCACCAACCCTCGCTCTCCGACCCTTTCCTCGATCCCTTGTTGTTCGATCCACTCCTCGAGCTCATTTGACCGATCGGTTAACCTGAACGCCCATACAAAGGGACGGTTCGACGCTTCCAGTTCCATCGCGAGCTCTTGTAATTGTAAGGGGGATAGGTTGCAAAGGCTCCCGAGGCAAACGTATACGACTGAGCCCGGTTCCTTTGAGTCGAGCCATCTGAGGCACGTTTCTTCGTCGATGGATGCTTTGTTCCCCCTGTCGGCCACGTCGGAGGGGTCCTTGTTGTACAGAGAGACGGGCCCGATGCACCATGCCTTGCCGCCTCGGGCTTGCTTGTATTCGTTTGCATACGCTGGCTCGAGCTCTTCGAACAGCTGTTCACGATCGCACCGTACGATTCTAAATCTGCTTCGGCAAAACGGTGGAACAATGTCTCATGCTCCGATCCGGCTGGGGCCACCGGGAGCTGTAGCTTCGTGAACTCGAGCTGACCCGGCAAGATGAAGTACTCCGAATCCGAGCTCCCGGTCTCAAGCACGTGTGAGCTCCAGAGGCAACGCAAGCACAAGATGCTCAAGCATCCCGTCCCATGGAACACGATCCGTGGAACTCCGAACCGTTTCGCGATTTCACCCGTGTAAGGGATGCACATGTCGGAGATTACACAGTTCGGCCTCGGGCAGAGCTCTTCGAACGGCTTCTCGACAGGTTCCCTGAAAAAGTCCGAGGCGCCCAACATGTTCAGGGACAGGTCTGTCGACGTAGGGAGCATGTCGAAGTTCCCACATCCGTCGGGCAACCCCGCCTCGGTCCAGGGGAACTCAAGCTCGATCACGCGTATCGCGAGACCCGAGGCCACGGCTCTGTCTAGGACAGATCGGAACCGATCTGCATTGAGCGGGGTGGTGACGATGGTTATCGCCACTCCGCGCTTAGCTAATAGCCTGGCGATGTCGATCATGGGGATCATGTGGCCTTGAGCCATGAAAGGGAAGAGTAAGATGCGAAGCTGGGGGGAATGAGACGCCATGGCGCAGTAGGCTTGATTGGATATTCTGAAGGACAAGGCACGCGTGCAAGCGTTGGTTAAGGTTCGGGTTGATGAACGCATATAATATGGATATTGTGGATCTTACATTCGGTCAGGATGAAAAGATGGATCCGCTAAAACGAAATCATGTGAACACAGAATGTTTTATACGTCAATTCCCTAATGTCATGGAACTTCTTAACTTCGATTATTTGCGATAAAGGTGATATGAGATTCTTCTTAAGATTTGGATGGCAACACATGTTCATTGATCCCTTAGGTCAAGATTATCAGAATGAACCAACGCATAAGATCTTTACTCCCATGCTGCAGATTCCATACAGTGCTCTACCGAGCTACGGCCTACGGGTACGATTCATACGGAAAACCTATTAGTAGCAACTGTGGCTAGTAATGAAAACTTACAAGTAGACAAAATATTTATGTGGTTATCTCTACGACTATTTTGGAAGAAGATTCTTATCCTTCCATTTTTTTCCTCAATTTTTAAAAAATAAAAAAAATAAACTCACTTTTCGTTGTCGCAACGACAACACTATTATTTAAAGCCACACTTTTGAATTGTGATTTACATGTGCAAGTTCTTGACCCAATTTGACACAACGTGATTGAAGATTGCACGACGATTTTTCCCCACTCGTTTTTTTTTTGTTTCCGCATTTCTTTCTATTGGAATCATAGTTTTTAAAATCGGGTAGATCGAAAAATTGGTCAAAGTATGAGTTTATAAGTTTAATGGGTCGAACCACATATTTAATAAATAATGATGATAACATATAATTAATAATTATAATTTAAAATATTATATACTAAACACATATTTATAACTGAAACTTAAAATATCAATCATAATAATATTTAAGTTAAGTTAAAAATATAAATTCAAGTATAATAAAAATAAAATAAAATATTAATATTCTCTTTTAAATTGATACTGACATTTTTCATTTTTAAATAGTTTTGATTTCGCTTGATTCTACTGTTAGTTTATTTGGATTTGGTTGTTGAACTAGAAATCGATTGGTTTAAATGGACCTGATCGGATTTATAATATATTCGGATTAATTTAATAAATTGAATTGAGTGGATGCCCAGTTCCCTCTCCAATCAGTCTGAACAATTAGCCCGGTTCTATTTTAAAAATTATGATTGAGATTATTTCTTACTCATTTAATTTCAGAGTATGGCTTAAGTGAGAGATCAGGTTAAGATTGCATAAACAGAGTTGTTCAGATTGTGGGGGTTGGTATTCCTGTACATCAACCGCGACATGGTGATTTAATAAAATTGGATGGACACCAACATGGGCTAATTTGTTATGGCTCGATGCAGCTCAAGTTGGGAGATGTTTATCTCTTAAGTGGCCTGATCTGGATTGAGTTTGGATTAGTTATGGTCAAATGCACTCTTGGACGAGTTAGATTGAAAGTTGGAGGGATTGTAAATGGAATTTGCCCTATTTTAATCATGAAGGGTTAGATTTCTTCTTCTTTCGTACTCTTCCTCTCCACCACTCGAACTTCATTGGACAGAACAACGGTTTGCGAGGAAGGAAGAACACAGGCGACAGGGACAGGGGTGGGGGGGACCGTGTTGATGATGCCGAGCTTCTTCACGTATTGTCCAAAAATATTAAAGCTTAGTATATTGTATTCTACCCATATATGTAAATTCTATTAATTCAAAAGATTTTAAGTGGAAACTCTATTTTGATAGGAATAAATAGTGAATTGTCCTGTCAACTAACTTCTGTATTGTTTATTCACTGTTCATTCGGGTCTCACTGTTTTCTATATATCAAAATTTCAGAGAACAAGATCCACTTGGTTATGCCATATACAAGCCTCTGAGCAAGCCAATTTTGAAGGGTCCACTGACTCTCACATTGTTGGTCCTAGAAGTGGAAAATCGTTACAGCATTAAATGCATTGTAGCTAATGAAGCCAATTGGGGCCAATAAATTTCAACCCCATCGAAATTCTGATTTGGACATTTCTTTGTACTGCAACGATAGTGCGCTTTGAATTCTAAACCACTGCAAAGGTATGGTTACTTCACTCGATTCTGATTCCATATCTTCAATGGATAAGAACAATATAATTGTAAACAACATGGTCCACAATTTACTGTGCTACAGACGAAGCTCCTTCAAGCAAGCAAACTCGTCGACATCTGTCCATGACGTAGAAAATCTTAGCCAACGTAGGAAATTGAAACTATTTCAACCCATTGGAATTCTGGCTGAGACATTAGTTTTCCTTGTATGGCAGCACGGGCCTCCCCCTAGTTCCGTGATAGATTATGAATTCTCAGTGAACAGCTCTTATAAGTCAACCATCGAATTTGTTTGTATTTTGGCCCAAAAGTTAAACGGGGCTGATTGGTACCGTTGTGGTCGTTATTGTGACGTAGTTTGCCTTCTTAGCTTCTAACCTACATTAGTTTTGCAGTAATGCTTTGATATTTACTGTGACTTTAAGACTATCGATACATTAATTATTGCCTTCGATATTGTGGTCTTGCTCTTGATTGCCACAATTTACCTTGCTCATCAATGGGATGCTTTAAGACTATCGTAGCACTACGAGAAATTGTTCTTTCTCATTGTCGAAATCTCTGAAATGTTTAAAACAATTTCTGTAGTTCATTGTGATCTTAATTGCCTCATTGAATCAAACAACCTTTAATTTAAAATCACCAAAAATTATAGTATGTGCTTTGGTTGTACGAAACGCTTCTAACCCGTAAGAGATCAAACTACTTAAAGGTCACTACTTGATTAATTAACCCTCCCCAAACGAGCCTGTTTCAAGCCTTGCTCTCCCCAAGCCTTTCTCCAAGCCTGAATAGGGGAAAGGGGAAGGGGCTGATAAGGAGTAAAAAGAGAATGACATCTAGGATTGCAACAGCAGCATCTTCTCCTCCTCCTTCTTCTGCAGCTTCTTATATGCTTCTTCACTAATCAAACTTATCTGCGCCCTTATCACCGTTGCATTTGCAGCCTGGTAGGTACTTCATGCAGGCCTTTCCTAACTTACACTGAAAGTAGTGGGGACCTCTGTGAGTACTGCCGTTCTTCCGTTTTTTCATGTTAAATATTCAAATAATCGGTGCCCACAGTGATCACAGTTGTGCCTGATGTCTCACCTAACATGGAGACAATCTTTATAACAATTACCAAGTCTTCTTTAACTAAGCCATATATCAAGAAGCCCTAGAATCCATGGACCAAGCCCGTCGATCGAGAAATTTCCTTTTGGAATTTCGTGTTCTCTCTGGAGCCTAACTAGCTAGTTTCGACAATATAATCAAGCGTTAAGATTTTAAGTCGCTGGGTTAATCAGCGTAAACAAACTTGGATTTAGCTTCTGATTACATTATTTGTTTTGTACGTATGTAATGTAAACAAGGGATGATTGCATGACTTTGTGAATGAAAACGACTACAAGTTTAACATCAATTTATGGACTTCGAGTGGAATACGAATACCCCAGCTTACTGGTTCTTTAGCGGCTGAAAATAATTATCAGTGTGTCTTGTCCTGAATTTAGGAAATATAGGGGAATGTGGATATGGAATTCATATGACCTGAGGTTGCTCAGAAGCGATCCTACCTACCATTGCTTCCAGTAAAGTCCTCCTTCACTCGAACGTCTAATAATTCCTTTCTCGCCTAATGGTGTAGATGTATAACGTAAGCATCAGCCTGTAGTAAAAATGGTCGCCGTATGGTGTGACTGTCCAGGAAGATTGATCCTAAACATTGGCTCATCGGCTTAGCGGCAGACACTTTTTTCCTGAACATGTAGAGTTCCATCGGGTGCAGTTCTTCTTAGCTTTTAGTTTGTTCGAGCTTGACACTGGCAAGGATTTTCCAATCTCAGACTTCCAAGCAATGCCATCCGTTCATAAACGGCAAGTTCAAAAGGTAAGTCGATCAGACACCGTACACGAGTTCTCACTTCCAAGTCCAAAAACAAGTCCATTGCTTCGTAGCATAGTACATGGATACAATAAGTGAGTTCATAGTAATAATGTTTCGTATGAGCTTGTTTATTCATTAGTTCATGGGGAAAATGTATATGCTATCAAGCGGGGACGCCTCTCCACAATCTGCAAAGTCCCTTCTGCAGTTCAATCTCTCAGGGGTCCGAAGCTGCTTCTACAGTCAAATCACGTTTCAGTTCAAATTAGTGTTGGATCGGATAAAAAAAAATCTATGGATGATGCCATGGAAGCCATACATGTGATTAAAGGTTTTTGTCAATCAAGTTTCAGTGTTTATATTGAACGAGGTAGTTTAACTGTGATCTATGTATCTACGTATATATTAGGTGAAATACAGGTCATTTTGAACATTCAGGTGATTCAGAAATAAAAAAGAAGAATTCCTGTTAATACTTTCCATAAATTCTACTGATGAGAGAAAAGTGTGGTAGACTAGAGTAAGATTACTTACTCCACCCACCGTCTCCTGGCCCTGGATGACCCCCTACCCGTCCTCGAGCTGCAGTTGCCAGAGAAAATTTTTTTAGTAGACTGTATAGGTACAGGACAACCGATATGTATGTGCACGGAGGATGGAGGAGTAGTACGCACAAGGCTTTCCGAGTGCAAAATAAAAGGCCTGTGCGAAGTACCAAGTCACTAAAGCAACGATGAACACGATGCAGCAAATTTTGATTAGTGAAGCAGCATAAGATGCTGCAGAAGAAGAGGAAGAAGAAGCAGCTGCAGGCTTTGATATCATTCTCTTCTCTTTTTCACAGGCCCCTTCTCCCTCTCTTTATTTTGGAACACACATTCACAAGGGTCGTATTTATAGTGCCAGCCCTTGATTTTTTTCAATGAAGACCCTCGAGAAAACGCAGTCAGTGCAAAGCAAATTACATCCAAACTTGACCAACATACTATAGTTAGAAATAGTGAATTGTGATCTTAAAAATATAATAGAACCAATAAAAATTGTCCCCTTTTTATTTTATTAGAAAGATAAGTAACAAAACTATAATAATATAGAAAACTCAACAAAAGAAAATATAATGGTTTAGGATAAATCAAAACAGAAAGTAAGAAAATTGATACTTGTGGCAGTCACGATATCTTTAAAACTAATTTGACCCCTCTAATGCATGTTAAAAATATATGGCGCCAATCTCCCAGAATTTAATGACTACAAAGCTTATCAGTTATACCACTCCAAACTCTTGCGAATCCAAACAGCTACAAAACACTGGAGGGAGTGGATTTTGATGCAGATTTGGAAACTAATTTTTGATGATTTCAAGCAACCGGCTGGCATTTATAAAAATGTGTGGACATCAAGAATAATCTCCGTTACTTGACAAGCATTTAATTAATTCCGATCCTTTCTCTTCGTCAAGGACCAAAATGCACGAGTCAATCCGCCACTCGAATTGTCCCACCTGGTCCAGTAGCATGCAACCGTACGTAGTGGGTCCAGGTTGCGACAAAAAGAGCATCGACGTCAACAAATGAACGTCAGTGTAGCTAACATTTTAGTTTGGCCACAGTTTTCTTCGATATCCAAAATGCATTTGATACTATAAGATTTTTTTTCATCTATCCGATTGAGATCTTGTGGTTTCATCGAAGATGATGGTAGTGGAGGGCCCGGTGCCCGAGCGTGACTCAAGACTCACTTTAGTCGCTAACGACTTAGTAACTTTGTCTGCTTGGTTTTGACCGAACTTCACGTAAATCGGCAGAAGATAATGATCAGGATTTATGAAACCGATTAACTGGCTGCTAATGATTTGCGTTCTATCTGATGTGCTTCTCGCATGTATCTTCCGTGGTTGTTGGTCTCCATAATTTCAAATCTCACAACTCTCTCTCTGTTTTTTTCAAAGCATTTTCCTAGTCATTTTTAAAGTCATGATAAAATTTTCATTATTTCTCAAGGGGAAAAAGAAAGAAAAAAGCTATGCCACCTAGCTTTCAAATTATCTGTCATCCTGCAAGTGGTTGGTCTCTATGTCCAAATAAATCCAAATCGTTTTGTCTTTCACTTTTATACACCATGACTTCTCTATTCTCCATCTCCAGGCATGCAGGAGGGCTAATCCGAGTGCGGTTTAGGGGTTCCTTGGGATTAACTCCTGAGTTCCCTGCTAACTTGTTCTCTGTGGTGCAAGGTCAATTAATCAAGCAGTGACCTTTAACACACAAGCGACATGGTAGAAGTTCAGTCTTAGCCGTCTTGATCACTCCAGGGGTTCGGAGCCAATCCGGACCAAGATATAGAACCCTGATATCGATCTTGTTTATCACATCAATTGGCATGGAATGGGATACAATGATACTATAAAATGACTTTGTGACTTTTTTATTTTAAATTAAAGGTTTGATTTCAATGAGGCAATTTAGATTGCAGTGAACTACAGACACTATTTTGAACATTTAAGAGATTTTGGGAATTAAAAAGGACAGTTTCTCTTAGTACTTTGATGTCTTAAAGCATTCTACTGATGAGCAAGGTAAATTGTGGTAATCAAGAGCAAGACCACTCACTCCATCCACCGTCTCCAGATGGTAAGCTACCCCCGACCTCTCCTGCTCCATCTGCAATTGCAGAGATGAAATTTTAGCAGATTACGCAATATGATCGATAATTCCGTTGCAACAATGACAAGCCATTGTTTCAAATGAATTAGCCCAAAAAATGGTAGAAAGAGCACCCACTATGAATATAAGCTAAGCCCTGCATAAAAGCAACGATGAAAAGGATGCAACAAATCTTGATCAGTGAAGAAGCAGAAGAAGCAGACGACAATGCTGCAGCCTTGGATATCATTTTCTTTTCGTCTTTGCCAGCCCCTTTTCCTTTCTTCATTAACAAGGCAAGGGCCACTAGGCCCCCATTACTTTCTTTGTATTCTATACTGCAACCCCTCTGATTTTGGAGGTGAGATCTCCCGAAGATAGACGAGATAATAAATCAGTGAGTCAGTCGCAGTAAATATCAAAGCATTGCTGCAAAATTAATAAAAGTCAGAAGCTACAAAGGCAAACTATGTCACAGTAACGACCACACTTAACTTCTGGGCCAAAAAAAAAGAAAGAATCGATGGTCGACTTATAAGAGCTGTTTATTGAGAATTCATAATCTTTCACGCAACCAAGGGGGAGGCCCATGCTGCAATACAAGGAAAACTAATGTCTCAATTAGAATTTCAGTGGGTTGAAATAGTTTCAATCTCCTTCGTTCGCTAAGATTTTAGCACTAAGATTTTTTACATCAAGGACAAATGTTTTGCTTGAAGGAGCTTCGTCTGCAGCACAGCAAATCGTGGATCACGTTGTTCACAATTATACTGTTCTTCTCCATTGAAGGCATGGAATCAAAATCAAGTCAAGTAACCATGGCTTTGCAGTTGTCAAGATTTCAAAGCGCACTCTCGTTGCAATACAAGGAAACGTCCAAACCAGAATTTCAATGGGGTTGAATTTTATAGGCCCCAATTGGCTTCATTAGCTAAAATGCATTTAATGCCGTAACGACTTTCTTCTTCAAGGCCCAACAATGTGCGAGTCAGTGGACCTATTCAAATTGGCTCGCTCGGGGGTTTGTATGTGGCACAACCAAGTGGATCTTGTCCTCTGAAATTTTCATATGTCGAAAGCACTAAGATCCCAATAATCAATGCGTGACCACACACGAGTTGAGTTAGTTGTTGGGATGGTTCAACATATCTTTCTTCTAAAAGAAAGTCTCGATATCGAATGTTTTGAATGAATATAATTTATGCTGAAATAATACACTAGTTCACTGTATCTACCGAAATTTATAATTCTCCATATGAGTTCCAAGATGCACTCCTCGCATAAATATTTATTTATGTATGGACATTATTTTTGAAAATTGTTTTCCTAAATATCCGATTCTCACTTAAGAAGGGCCAAAATATTCTAAGCTTTCTTATTTTTGGACAGTACGCGATGGTGGCTTCTTTTTTGTATTGTACTCTGTTTTTGGGCCTGCCTGGATCGGCTTATCGGGTGACTTGTATTGCTTCCTATGGCTTTGTGCTTCGATGCACTGTAATTAACAAGAGCACCGCCATCTATTGTATATGAAAAAGGAAAAAAGTTACTTATTACATGCTTGTTTATTAGTTAGTGTAGGGCAATATATGCTAACGGACGGGCGGGACCGCCTCCCCACAGCCTGCAAAGTCTTTTCAGTAGTTTAATCTCTCAGGGGTCCGAGGCAGCTCCTACATTGAAAGAGCACGGCGATTCAGTCGATTTTACGCATGCACAATGTACAGTTCGCTAAATCAACCAGAGGCTACTCACTCCACCCGTCGTCTCCAGATCCCGGATGACCCCACGCCTGTCCTGGACCTGCAGTTGGCCGAGATGAATTTTTAGTTAGGATGTACAGGAAATGACTGATAATTTTGTCTCAGCAGTAGCTAAAGCAAAGATTGATTCGAAAAATCCAACAATAAGTTGTTGAAGAACAGTAACTCACGGAGAGGGCCGAAGACGAATGTAGCGAAGACCTGAGCGAAGTACCAAGTCACCAGAGCAATGAAGAAAAGGGTGCAGCAGATTTTGATCAGTGAAGGAGCATAAGAAGCTGAGGAAGAAGGAGGAGGAGGAGCAGTTGCAGCCGCCTTCGATACCATTCTCTCTTCTCTTCTTCTCGCGCAGTCCCTTCTCCTTCTCTTTATTTCAGATACTCTTGACAAGGCAAAGGCCAATTAAGCGTCGACGGATGCATATTACATCGATTGGCATGCTTTCAGTAAAAGAAATTGGAATCCATATGGATGGAGTTCGAGTTGAAATCACGTTTGTTGAAAAAAAAGAAAAAGCTCCACAAATCAAAATCTGACGCGTTAACTAGTTTTTCAAACATCCAAAGCTAGCAGTTTGACAATTTCAAATAGAGCAAGTGTGCCTGACATCTCACCTAACACGGAGACAATCTTTATAACAATTACCATGTCTTCTTTAACTAAGCCTTATATCAAGAAGCCCTCGAATCCATGGACCATGCCCGTCGATCGAGAAATTTCCCTTTGGAATTCCGTGTTCTCGCCGGAACCTAGCTGGCTAGTTTCGACAATATAATTAAGCGTAATGATTTTAAGTCGCTGGGTTAGTAGTCACTGTAAACAAACTTGGATATAACTTCTGATTACATTCTCTGTTTTGTACATATGTAATGTAAACAGGGGATTATTGCATGACTTTGTGAATGAAAATGACTACAATTTTAGCGTCAATTTACAGACTTCGAGTGGAATACGAATACCACAACTGACTGGGTCTTTAGCGGCTGAAAATAATTCAGTGTCTTGTCCTGGATTTAGGAAACAGAGGGGAATGGATATGGAATTCATATGACCCGAGGTTGCTCAGAAGCGATCCTACCTACCATTGCTTCCAGTAAAGTCCTCCTTCACTGGAACATCTAATAATTCCTTTCTCGCCTGACGGCGCAGATGTATAACGTGAGCATCAGCTTGTAGAAAAAACGGTCGCCGTACGGTGTGAATGTCCACGAAGATTGATCCTAAATATTGGCTCGTCGGCTTAGCTGCAGACACTTTTTTTCCTACATGTACAGAGTTCAATCTGGTCCAGTTCTTCTTTGCTTTAAGTTAATCGAGCTTGACACCGACAGGGATTTTCCAATCTCTGCTGCCCGCTCACAAACAGCAAGTTCGAAAGGTAAGTCAGACACCGAACGAGAGTTCTCTCTTCAACGTCCGAAAACAAGTCCATTGCTGTGTAGTATATAGTACATGGATACAATAAGTGAATTCATTGTAATACTGTTTCGTACGTGCTTGTTTATTCATTAGTTTATGGGGAAAGTGTATATGCTATCAAACGGGGACGCCTCTCCACAGTCCGCAAAGTCCCTTCACCAGTTGAATCTCTCAAGAGTCTGAAGCTGTTTCTACAACTAAAGCATGTTTCAGCTCAGATTAGTGTGGATCCGATTAAAAAAAAAAAAGCTATGGGTGATGCCATGGAAGCCCCACATGTGATTAAAGGTTTCTGTCAATCAAGTTTCAGTCTTTGTATTGAATGAGGCAGTTTAATTGTGATGTACACATATCTAGGTATATATGAGGTGAAGTATAGGTTATTTTGGTACATTGACACTATTACTATCAAACTAATAATTAAAAAATTATACATTTGATTATTATCGTGAGATTTTGATATCCTATTATTCTTCATTCTTCTGATCATATTTTAGGATCATAATTTCCATATAATTAAAAAAAACATTGAGAGGATTCCAAAACAAAATTCTTCTTAATACTTTCCGTAAATTCTACTGATGAGAGGAAAGTGTAGTAGAGTAAGATTACTTACAGCACCCACGGGCTGGATGCCCTGGACTACCCCATACCGCTCCTCGTCGACCTGCAGTTGCCAGAGATCAAATTTTTAGTAGACTGTATAGGATATAGGACAACCGATATTCCTGTGCACGGAGGATGGAGGAGTAGTACACACAACGGTGTCTGGCTTCAAGAGCGAAGGCCTGTGTGAAGTCCCAAGTCACCAAAGCAACGATGAACACGGTGCAGCAAAATTTGATTAGTGAAGCAGCACAAGATGCTGCAGAAGAAGCAGCTGCAGCCTTTGATATCATTCTCTTCCCTTCTTCACAGGCCCCTTCTCCTTCTCTTTATTGTGGAACAAACACTCACAATGGTCGTATTTATACTACCGGCCCTCGATCTTTCGACGAAGATCCTCCAGAAACGAAGCCACTGCAAGGCAAATTGCATCGAAACTTCCCCAACGGTACATCAAGAATAATGTTCGTTAGATGACAAGCATTTAAATAGTTCCGCACGTAGTGGGTCAAGGTTGCGACAAAAAGAGCACTAAAGTCAACGAAGGAATGCCATTGTAGCTGAAATCTGAGTTGGCGAAAGTGCCCTTCGATAGCCAGAATGCATTTAAGATTTTCTTTCGTCGATGATCTGGTTGAGATCTTGCAGCTGCCAAGTACATGTGCTTTTGATCAAAGATGACGGCTGTGGAGGGGCGGCCGTCCGAGTACATCTTATAACTCTCGCCGGTTTTGCTTCTGTACAAGATTACTCATATAAAAATGTTGAAATTTGTATGAACTAGAAACTTGAAAACTCATTCTTACTCGATTTTTACCAAGAACCACGGTAGGAAAGTTGTAGTCAAGATCTATGGAGCTGATTGATCTGCACTTTATTTAATGTGTTTCTCATATACAACGTCCATCCTTGTAAGTTACCATAATTTCATATATCATAATTTTCTTATTTCTTCAAGCATTTTCCTAATCATTTTTAAGATAATGATAAAATTCTCATTATTTCTCGAGGGAAGAGAAAAAAGCTCTGTCACGTAACTCTCGGAGTATCTATCACCCTGCAAGTGGTTGGCCTCTCTGTCCAAGTAAATCCAAATCGTTTTAGTTTCACATTTTTCATTTAAATAGAATTCTTAATAATATTAATAATTATATGTTGATTATATATTATTTTTACATCCGTCGATTTCACAAGAAAAATTGTTTAAACAATAACATAACAGCCATTGTTGAATCTGTGACCAAAAACTAAAACAGCCATTATTGAATCTGCGACAAAAAAAAAAACCCAGCCATTATTGAATCATTAGAATACTGGTGTACTATTGTTGACTTAAATGGAATGGAAAACACAGCATAATTTTAAAAATCAGACCGGACCGATTAGTTTGACAAGAAATTAACCACTCACTTAGTTCGATTCTTATAAAAAATTCAATTATACATTCAAAGAGAAAATTTTCAATTGAATCAGCCGGTTCCTAGTCCGACCGGTGAATCTAATTGAATATGTGAAAAAACTAGCCAACTTAAAATTAAAAAAAAATAAAAATATATTGTAATGCACCTATTTTATTTACTAGACTTATATTTATATTTTATATTAAACTTTTGTTTAATATAATGGTTATATTAATATTTTTTTGTTATAAATCATATTCAAATTATGATATTATATAAATTTATTAGTAATATTATTTATTAAATATGCGGTTCAACCCATTGAACCCCCAGCCGACCCATGAACCCATGCCTACATCGGGTTCCGACCCGGTCCGGTTTTAAAAACTATGACCCACATTTATGTGCCTAACATCAAGGTAATTACACACACAATATATATACATATTTGTATAGAAGACTTTAACTAAGTGTTTTAAACTTACTTACTCGAATGATAATCTAGCCATGTCTCGGGTTGTTTGAGTCCCGAATATTGAACCTGGTAACAAATATAAGTCCTGCGCATCGGCTTTAACACACAATCAACATGGTAGAAGTTCAGTGTTAGCCGGCTTGATCACTCCAGGGGTTCAGAGCCAGTCCAGACCAAGACATAGAACCCTGGTATCGATCTTGTTTGTCACACCAATTGGCATGGCATGGGATACAATGATACCATTAAATGAGCTGAACATAGCTACAATCAAGTAATTTGCTCAAGATTCATCAAGTAGCACATGTAATATCTGTAACTTGCACCATCCGTCCATAACCAAGTATGAAAGATAAACCAGCACCATATATGAATGACTTCTGTCTTCGATCTCGTAATTATAAAACAAGTCCTCAGAATCGTCGCCGTACGGTAACTGCATTGCAATCTTCTTTCAGCAGCATGGTTATTAATCTATCAGTTTAAGGAAATCTGTGATAACGAACAGAAATGTCTCTACACCATCTGCAAGGTCCTTTTAGTAGGTTGATCTCTTACGGGTCAGAAGTGTTTCGTACAAACAAAATATATACTGTAATTTTTGGTGATTGTAAATTAAAGGTTGTTTGACTTCAATGAGGCAATTAAGATCGCAGTGAACCACAGTTACCGTTTTGAACATTTTAGAGATTTTGGGAATGAGAAAGAACAATTTCTCTTAGTGCTTCGATAGCTCCAAGGCATTCTACTGATGAGCACGGTAAATTGTGGTAATCAAGAGCAAGACCGCCCACTCCATCCACCCTGTTCGAATGGTAAGCTACCCCCGACCTCTCCTAATCTATCGGCAGTTGAAGAGATGAAATCTTAGCATGTTACGCAATATGACCGATAATTCTGTGGCAACGATGACAAGACATTGTTTCAAAAAATTGAACAAAAGTGCTCACTGGGAGGGTGAAAAATGAACATAGCAGCGAAGACCTGGGTGAAGTACCATCTCACCAAAGCAATGAAGAAAAGGACGCAGCAGATTTTGATTAGTGAAGGAGCGTAAGAGTAAGCTGTGGATGAAGAAAAAGAAGAAGAAGGAGCTGCACCCTTGGACATCATCATTTTTTTTCCCCTCTTATTCTTTCACACGGTCCCTTCTCCACCTCTTTGTGTCAGACGCTCTTATCAAGACAGACGTGATCCACGTTCAACCACACTTACTGCAAGACCTGGAAACCAGTGACATTCTAGTCAACCACTTGTTGGGCACTCAATTGTCCACTACAAGCACGAAGTGAAGACCAGAAGAAATAGTTGCTTGCGGATTGAGGGGTACTTACAGCACCCACGGGCTGGATGCCCCGGACTACCCCGAACCACTCCTCCTCGACCTGCAGTTGCCAGAGATCAAATTTTTAGTAGACTGTACAAGTGCCCACAAGTGGTTGACTAGAATGTCACTGGTTTCCAGGTCTTGCAGTAAGTGTGGTTGAACGTGGATCACGTCTTTGTCTTGATAAGAGCGTCCGACACAAAGAGGTGGAGAAGGGACCGTGTGAAAGAATAAGAGGGGAAAAAAAAATGATGATGTCCAAGGGTGCAGCGCCTTCTTCTTCTTGTTCTTCATCCACAGCTTGCTCTTATGCTCCTTCTTCACTAATCAAAATCTGCTGCATCCTTTTCTTCATCGCTTCGGTGAGTTGGTACTTCACCCAGGTCTCCGCTGCCGTGTTCATCTTTCACCCTCCCAGTGAGTACCTTCGTTCAATTTTTCAAATCGATCTTTAGCGACTGCATTGACAAAGTTATCAGTCATAGCCCATACGGTCCGATAAAAAATTCATCTCGGCCAACTGCAGATCCAGCGAGGGTATGGGGGCGCCGGGGATCTGGAGACCACGGGTGGAGTGAGTCATAACGTCTGATTTAGTGAACTTTATTTTGTGAATGGGTAAAATCGAGTGAGTCAAAATGCGCTCTCATTGTAGGAGCTGCTTGGGACGCCTGTGAGATCGAACCACGGCAAGGACTCTTGCGGGCAGGCTGCGGAGAGGTTCGTTCATTCCCCCTTTTTAGCAACCTGAGATTGGAAAATCCAGTCATTTTCAGGTTTTCCCCGGTGGATCCATCGTTAGTTTGGGCTTCAATGTTCTTTGGTTATGGGAACTGATTCCCGGACCCGTACCTGACTCCAATTTCATATATTAATGATCTTTTTATATTTGACCGGAGCATTTTACAATAGTAATTTTTTTTGATGTTATTATGGTAATTAACAGGATCAGACCTCCGAGTACCATAGAAAAAAGGCGACCAATCAACCATACCCTTTTTTTCCTGTAACTCATGATGCATAAGTTGAATCGGCGTGGAACAAAATTTAAACAACAGTTGAGAAGGCTGTCGCTCACTTGATAGACATTGAAGAGAGAACTCTCATTTATCGAACATTATACGATCCAAGACTAAACAAAGACATTACCCGAAAGAAACAGAGAAATAATCTCTGCAAGATATCTGCATTATGTTCTGCTGCAACTCCCACAAAATCAGACATACTGACGTACATATGTGTGTGTGCGATTATTAAGTTGAGCAATGTTCAGAGGTTCAATCAATCAATTAAATCCCCCGCACTGCACCAGTTGCTCAATCTCCTCAATGAACAGAGTCAGGTTAAGATAAGAAGAGCCCCCTTCCTCCACTGCCCTGTTTGCCTTCTCCCTCATCTCCTTTGCCCTCTCCCTCCTCTCTTGTCCTTCCTCCCCTCCATCCATCAGCTTCTCAATGGCCTCCTCTATATCTCCTCTCTTCACCATATACCCACTCTCCTCCTTCCCCCAGGGAACCGGAAGCTGGGCCCCGATTTTCACTCCGGTCCTCAGAACCTCCACGATGAGCTTGTCATTGCAGAGCTGGTCAGCGACGAGTGGCCATGTTAGCATTGGGACCCCGGCGCAGACGCCTTCGATGGTCGAGTTCCACCCGCAGTGAGTTAGGAACCCTCCGACCGAACGGTGTGACAGTATCAGCACCTGAGGTGCCCATCCGCGGATCACCAACCCTCGCTCTCCGACCCTCTCCTCGAATCCTTCTTGTTCGATCCACTCCTCGAGCTCATTCGACCGATCCGTTAACCTGAACGCCCATACAAAGGGCCGGTTCGACGCTTCCAGTGCCATCGCGAGTTCCCGTGATTGTGAGGGGGATATGTTGCAAATGCTCCCGAGGCAGGCGTATAAGACCGAGCCCGGTTCCTTCGAATCAAGCCATCTGAGGCACTTTTCTTCATCGATGGACGCTTTGTTCCCTCTGTCGGCCACGTCGGAGGGGTCCTTGTTGCACAGAGAGACGGGCCCGATGCACCATGCCTTGCCGCCTTGGGCTTGCTTGTATTCGTTTGCAAACGCTGGCTCGAGCTCTTCGAAGCTGTTCACGATCGCACCGTACGATTCTAAGTCTGCTTCGGCAAAACGGTGGAACAATTTCTCATGCTCCGATCCGGCTGGGACCACCGGGAGCTGTAGCTTCGTGAACTCGAGCTGACCCGGCAAGCCCGGCAAGATGAAGTACTCCGAATCCGAGCTCACGGTCTCAAGCACGTGTGAGCTCCGGAGGCAATGCAAGCACAAGAGGAAGAAGCATCCCGTCCCACGGAACACGATCCGTGGAACTCCGAACCGTTTCGCGATTTCACCCGTGTAAGGGATGCACATGTCGGAGATTATACAGCTCGGCCTCGGGCAGAGCTCTTCGAACAGCTTCTCGACAGGTTCCCTGAAAAGGTCCGAGGCGCCGTACATGTTCAGGGACAGGTCTGTCGACGTAGGGAGCATGTCGAAGTTCTCGCATCCTTCGGGCAACCCCGCCTCGGTCCAGGGGAACTCAAGCTCGATCATGCGTATCGCGAGACCCGAGGCCACGGCTCGGTCTAGGACCGCTCGGAACCGATCTGCGTTGAGCGGGGTGGTGACGATGGTTATTGCCACTCCGCGTTTAGCTAATAGCCTGGCGAAGTCGATCATGGGGATCATGTGGCCCTGAGCCATGAAAGGGAAGAGTAAGAAGTGAAGCTGGGGGGACTGAGACGCCATGGCGCAGTAGGCTTGATTGGATATTCTTAAGGACAAGGCACGCGTGCAAGCGTTGGTTAAGTTATGTTATATAGAAGCAAGAGCTGATGCACGCATAGAATATTGATATTGCGGATCTTACATTCGGTTGGGGTGAAAAGATGGATCCGCCAAAACGAATTCATGTGGACATAGAATGTTCTTGATTTCGATTATTTGCGACAAAAGTGATATGAGATTCTCTGAAGATTTTCGATGGCAACACACGTTCATTGGTCCCTTAGGTCACGATTATCAGAATGAACCAACGCATAAGATCTTTACTCCCATGCTGCAGATTCCATGCAGTGCTCTACCGAGCTACAGCGTACGGGTTATAATTGATGTGAAAAACCTATTAGTAGCCACTGTAACTAGTAATGAAAACTTACAAGTAGATAAAGTATTTATGTCGTTATCTCTACAAGAAGAAGATTCGTATTCTTCCTTTTTTTTCATCTATTTCTAAAATAAAAAAACATAAACTCACTTTTCATTATCGCAAGGACAACACTGTTAATTAAAGCCACACTTTTGAATTGTGGTTTACATGTGCAAGTTCTTGACCCAATTTGGCACGACATGATTGAAGATTGCACGACCATTTTTTCTCCACTTGTTTTTTTTATTTGTGTTTTAGCATTTTCTTCTAATGGAATCATAGTTTTTAAAATATGGTAGATCGAAAAATTGGTCAAAGCACGAGTTTACGAATTCAATAGGTCGAACTACATATTTAATAAATAATGAAAATAACATATGATTAATAATCATAATTTAAAATATTATATAATAAACACATATTTATAATGTGAAAGTTAAAATATCGATCATAATATTTAAGTTCAACTAAAAATATAAATTCAAGCCTAATAAAAATAAAATATAATATCAATATTCTTTTTTAAATTAATACTACCATTTTTCATTTTTTAAATAATTTTTAATTCGCTTGATTCCACTTTTGGTTTATTTGGATTTGGTTGTTGAACTAGAAATCGATTGGTTTAGATCGACCTAATCAGATTTATAGTATATTCGGGTTAATTTAGTAAATTGAACTGGGTGGATACCCGGTTCCCTCTCAAACTGGTCCGACCGATCAGCCCGGTCTTATTTTAAAATTTATGATTGAAATTATTTCTTACTCATTTAATTTCAGAGTGTGGCATCAGTGGGAGATCGGTTTAAGATTGCATAAACATAGTTGTTCAGATTGTGGGGTTGGTATTACTATACGTCAACCACAACACAGTGATTTAATATAATTGGATAGACACCAACATGGACTAATTTGAAATGGCTCG
>CXYZ01007957.1:51851-88731 GCA_900006705.1 Sonneratia caseolaris
AAAAAAGTCCACATCAACCCTTGGTATCAATTTAAAAAGGATATTGATATTTTATTTTATTTTTAAAATTTATATTTTTAGCTGTACTTAAATATCATTATATATTTTTTAAAATTTTATGTTATAAACTTATTTTTAGTGTATGATATTTTAAATTATAATCATTAATTATATATTATCATCATTAGTTATTAAATATATAGTTGAACCTATTGAACTTATAAATATATATCTTGAACAATTTACGATAGAAGTAAATGTCAAAACAAAAACAAAAAAACAAGTGGAGAAAGTATCCTCGTGCAATCTTCAATCACGTCGTGCCAAATCAGGTCAAGAACTTGCACATGTAAACCACAATTCAAAAGTGTGACTTGAAATAATAGTGTTGTGCATGCTATAATAACTTATATGACTTATATGGTGAAAGTGAATTTATGATTTTTTTTATTATTTATAAAATAGAGGGAAAACAAGGGGAGAAGGAGAATCTTCTTTCAAAACAGTCGGAGAGACAGCGACGCAGATACTTTTGTCCACTTGTAAGTCATCGTTGCTAGCCACAGTGCCTACTAATAGGATTTTCACATGAATCAATGCACAAGTACCTCATCGATCCTAACCCGTAGCCATAGTTCAGTAGAGCACTGCATGGAATCTGCAGCATGGAGTTAAGATATTATAAGTTGGTTCATTATGATAATCACGATCTAAGGAATCAATGAACATGCGTTGTCATCTAAATCTTTAAGAGAATCTCATATCACCTTTGTCGCAAGTAGTTGAAATCTATAAGTACCACGACTTTAGGGTTGGTGCATCCCGACCAAATATAAGATCCACAATATTAATATTATATCCGTTCATCAGCTCGAACCTCATGGTCTCTCAATTCTCACATTACCCCTTAGCTTTGCTTCTATATAACATAACTTAACCAACGCTCGCACGCATGCCTTGTCCTTCAGAATATCCAATCAATCCTACTGCGCCATGGCGTCTCAGTCCCCCCAGCTTCACATCTTACTCTTCCCTTTCATGGCTCAAGGCCACATGATCCCCATGATCGACATCGCCGGGCTATTAGCTAAGAGCGGAGTGGCAATAACCATCGTCACCACCCCGCTCAATGCGGATCGGTTCCGAGCGGTCCTAGACCGAGCCATAGGCTCGGGTCTCACGATACGGGTGATTGAGCTTGAGTTCCCCTGGACCAAGGCGGGGTTGCCCGAAGGATGCGAGAACTTCGACATGCTCCCTACGTCGACAGACCTGTCCCTGAGCATGTTCGGCGCCTCGGACTTTTTCAGGGAACCTGTCGAGAAGCTGTTCGAAGAGCTCTGCCCGAGGCCGAGCTGTATAATCTCCGACATGTGCATCCCTTACACGGGTGAAATCGCGAAGCGGTTCGGAGTTCCACGGATCGTGTTCCATGGGACGGGATGCTTCTTCCTCTTGTGCTTGCATTGCCTCTGGAGCTCACACGTGCTTGAGACCGTGAGCTCGGATTCGGAGTACTTCATCTTGCCGGGCCTGCCGGGTCAGCTCGAGTTCACGAAGCCACAGCTCCCGGTGGTCCCAGCCGGATCGGAGCATGAGACATTGTTCCACCGTTTTGCCGAAGCCGACTTAGAATCGTACGGTGCGATCGTGAACAGCTTCGAAGAGCTCGAGCCAGCGTATGCAAACGAATACAAGCGAGCCCGAGGCGGCAAGGCATGGTGCATCGGGCCCGTCTCTCTGTACAACAAGGACCCCTCCGACGTGGCCGAGAGGGGGAACAAAGCGTCCATCGATGAAGAAAAGTGCCTCGGATGGCTCGATTCGAAAGAACCGGGCTCGGTCTTATACGCCTGCCTCGGGAGCCTTTGCAACATATCCCCCTCACAATCACGGGAACTCGCGATGGCACTGGAAGCATCGAACCGGCCCTTTGTATGGGCCTTCAGGTTAACCGATCGTTCGAATGAGCTCGAGGAGTGGTTCGAACAACAAGGGTTCGAGGAAAGGGTCGGAGAGCGAGGGTTGCTGATCAGCGGATGGGCACCTCAGGTGCTGATACTGTCACACCGTTCGGTCGGAGGGTTCCTAACTCACTGCGGGTGGAACTCGACCATCGAAGGCATCTGTGCTGGGGTCCCGACGCTGTCATGGCCACTCTTCGGCGACCAGTTCTGCAATGAGAAGCTCATCGTGGAGGTTCTGAGGACCGGAGTGAAGATCGGGGCCGAGCTTCCGGTTCCCTGGGGGAAGGAGGAGAGCGGGGCTATGGTGAAGAGAGGAGACATAGAAGAGGCCATTGAGAAGCTGATGGATGGAGGGGAGGAAGGACAAGAGAGGAGGAAGATGGCAAAGGAGATGAGGGAGAAGGCAAACAGGGCAGTGGAGGAAAGGGGCTCTTCTTATCTTAATCTGACTTCGTTCATTCAGGAGATTGAGCAACTGGCGCACGGTGGTGGATTTAATTGATTGATTGAACCTCTGAACACTGCTGAACTTAACGATCACACACATACGTATGTATATCAGTATGTCTGATTTTGTGGGAGTTGCTGCAGAAAATAATGAAGATATCTTGCAGAGATTATTTCTGTGTTTCTTTTGGGTAGTGTACTTGTTTTGCCTCCTCTGTTCGTGTAATGTTCGATAAATAAGAGTTCTCTCTTCAATACCTATCAAGTGAGCGACAGCCTTCTTAACTGTTCTTTAAATTTTGTTCCACGCTGATTCAACTTTATACTTGATGAGTTACAAGCAATGGTAAGGCTATTCCCGTTAATTACAGGGACCGAATTCCACCCGGAGTCTGCATTATATTTGTCAAGCTCTAGGAACCTAATATTTGTTTTGAGCAGGCTCTCTATTTTGAATATAAATAATCTATATTTATATGACTGTTATTGATTAATAAATTGAATTAATTTGAATATAAATTAGTTATAATTAATCACACTTTTATTCTATATATATAAATGAAAAGGGTGGGAAGAGCCGATCGAATTGATCAACATCAAAATACAGTACCTCCAAATTTCGCATAAGTAATGATAGAAAATGTATACCATAATAACATAAAAAAGATTTATGGTTGTGAAATGCTCCGGTCAAACAATACAAATCTCAATGAATAAAGAATGACAAAAGTAAATAAATAACGTGGGAAATTATCATTAATATTACAATAAATGGTATTTACCCCCCAAAAAACCCCATAAACCAAGTTTTTAATTCTAATACTAGTAAAATATTTTTAAATTTCTGATAATATGGTAAGATATAATCGATTAAATCATTCCAATTTTGACAAAAACATTAAATTGCTCCTATTAATTTAAATTATGAATCAAATGCTCTATATCTTATATAAAATGAGTTCGTTACATAATATTTATCTAAGACATAATATGTATAATTTTTAAAGATTTATTTTAATTTTTTGTATTTTTAAAATATGAATATATGAAATTTATCCAACCAACTCATTGTATACCTACCACACATCAATCTGTTCTAGACCATGACATGCGAAAATGTAATTAATACTCGTTTCCCCATTTGTAAAAATTATCTTGGGGGGTAATTGCGGGAGGCAAAAATGGTAAAGGGGGCATTTATGGAAATAAATTCCGAAAAACTGCCATAACAGGAGAGGCGGCACCCGCGAAATTTACGCCCTCTTAATTTATTAGCTCCTTCCTCCCCACCTCAAGCACCCAACTTACTGTTCCTTCCCCGCGAAACGCCCCTCTCGCCCTCCGTCTGACACTCTCCTCCTCCACTCCTTCCCTGATGGCGCCTAAATCTCAGTGACCATCGCCGCAATTACGAGGTTTTAATAGCATCCCTGCTTGATCATCGCTTCAGGTACATATGCCTATCTCTCCTCCCCCTCAATCTTCCCGTTTAATGATCTTGAGCTTAGAGCAGATGAATAGAATTGAAGGCGTGTTAGTAAACTCGCATTGGATATTGAGCTAGTCCTCGTCTTTTTTTTTTGGTCCCTGCTCAAGATCGCTGCATTACGTTTTCAAATATCATACAGTTTGCTTGTCCTTTAGCTCTATCCTGACGGCCGAAAATGGATGAGTTGAATCGTGTCTATTTGCCTCCCGTTCGCAGTTTTCTGCTCTGTCTCTGAGTTAGTATTCGATTATGAATGATCGGGACGGGAGAGCAGCGATCATTATCACTGTCGAAGACATAAGTTTGAAGATGTGATGGAATCCATGCTGGAGGTGATTTTGTGTTGTGGCCACCAAATCCATGCCTCACCATTTGCTTGCTTTTTGTGCTCTGTTTCAGTTGGTTTAATCTCCAAAAGCAAGTTCCATCAGTCATCGTGCAGAAATTCTGTAGAATTTCACTGAATATGTGGCCCTACTGAAAGTTAGCATGACATCAATCTATTCTAAGCGAGCGTCCGACATATAGCTGTGGTTCAATTAAGATCTCCGTGCTCAATCAATTAAGATCTCTGTGCCAAAGGTAGAGAACATAAATTTTGTACTGTTCACAAAATCAAATCCTTTTTTTAAAATTAATTCAGGAACAAGATACTTTTAGATATAATTTTGACATATGTATATATATATATATTTATTCCATTTTTTTCTCAAATTCTCTTCTAAATTCATATATGGAGGAAAAAATTGCTTAAATTAACAAATTATCACTTTTTCCAACTATATGAAATCAGTTTTATCTTGGACATATAACTCACCAAAACTCCTACAATCAAATTACTGGACTGTTTAATAGTTGAATTAATAAGTTATAATTAATAACACAAATTAAAATAAAAATTTTAATGATTCATGTAGATTTTCCCAGCATTATGAACAGTATGGAGCATATAATTTTCCTAGCTCATTAAATTTTGTCTCACACACTAATTATTTTCTTTATTTTTCTTTTTCCCTCGTTTGACTCTGTGATTGACACGTGATCTGTGACATTTCCTCCGAAACGGAGGATTCTGTGACCACTGTCAATGGCAGCCCGCAAATATTGCAAAGGCTCGGGCATTTCCCCCCATGTGGCGGATTTGTAAGATGAAATCCTAGGAATCATAGGAAGAAAATCTCCTCAATATGGATATAGAAGAGTTTATAAAAATAATTAAGTTTGTCAGAGACAATTATTATTTTTTAGCTGCGTTATGTTTAGCATTTGGGTTCCCCCATTATTTTTTCGGAAATATCGCAGCCTGAACCAGATTGGAACTTCTACTTTTCCATTGATAATGGGCCAGCATTTTCGTTCTTTCATTAAATTTTTTTGCGTTGACATTGGTTCTTTCATCTTCCTTCGTGCACTAATGTTAGAGTTTCCTTTTGACCGTTCTGCTCGCCAAGGCTCATTTTTTCCTTTGCTTTTAGACTTTCGTACAAGTTGTTGTCGGGTGTTGACCAATTCAAACCTATGTCCTGGTTGTTAGGATGTCGGTTGAATTTTCAGTTGTTCCTTTACCCTTCGACCAGGCACAGCAAACAACTGAAACGGCTTTATTTACATCCTTTGCCACAAATTTCACATGAAAAGAAAACTATGTTTTTAAGCTTCTGCCACCTATACAATTTCAATCTTTGACCATTGTATGGACTATTTGTCTCTGTATTCATGTTGTAGCTTCTGCTGTCCTGTTCTGATTGATTTCACAACATTTGATTGACCTCTAATGAACTAACTCTTTTATGTTGACGGTTCAGAGGGCTTCCAAGAGCTTCTTTATTTTCCAGTCGCTACTTCTAAATAATGTTGAGGGCTGGTCGTTGAGTTTAACTTCTAATTTCAACGCAACAGCTTACCACACTTGCAGGACCTCTGACAAATGGTTTTCGGTGGATCACAGATCTCTTCTTCCATCATGAATACTGTTTCTTCTATGGTTCCAAAGAAGAGGATGTATCGATCAAGTCAGAGTTCGGAACATTTCTCACGAGTAGTTGGCTCTAATGGCAATCCCAGAAGATCATTGGTGTCTCGCAGCCAAAGTAAGCATACCGTTTGTAATGCCAGAAATCGGAGTGAACTTTCAGAAGAAGATGCCCATTTTGAAAAACAATTTGGCAAGGGAAGATTTATCAATGATAGCGAGTGCATGTGGCTGTCTTCAGACTGCTTTTCGGCTTCTTCGTTCTTCAACCAGTACAGATTTTCGGGGTCCCGTCAGTCTGTTGATGAATGGTTAACTTCTTGGCTGTCTAAGATTTCGTGGGTTACCTCAACCGAGAGCACAACCCTGGACTTGAAGACTTCCCTGAAGGGAGATGAAGAGGATGAAGAAGCAGTGAATTGGCTCCTGACACCTTTCGAGGATGAGGCCTCATTCTCTTCTCTCTATCTATCCGGGGACACGACAAGCACTGATAACTCTATAAGCCAGTCCAGTCGAAACTCTGACTTGAAAAAACAAGATCTTGATGGAGCAGATTTCATTCTCTCGTCAGGAAGTGTTGATGGGGAAGACTGCAAGTGGATATCAAAGGTAGGGTCCGATTGGTCGGAGAGTTTTCAATTGGACGGTACCAGCAGCCCTTCTCTCCAAGGATCCAGTTCTTGCTCTTCAGCCGTTTCTCATCATGACTTCAAGCTGATGCCGGATCAGCTCGACTTTTCATCAGAGAATGTTTCAGCTACTGCAGATTTGAACGGGGATGGCGAGCCAATATTCTGGCCATTCGAGGGAAAATTCGACCCAGATGCAGAGGAAACCATGAGATATCTTTCTATGTCCCCACGGAGGGATACAAAAGCGGTACGAACTCCAAAATCGATCATAGCTCGGAGATTGGATCAGAAAGGAGGGGCTAGGAGGCAGCTTCAGTTTGAATCATCGGGGTCAAAGCCACTTGGAAGATCAGGATCGAGTCGGCCTGCGGACAATAGTCTGAGAGAGGCGAAAGCTGCTTCACCTTCAAGATTGAGACGTAACTTGGGAAACTGCACAAAGATCGTGCCTCTTGCATCGGATAAAAGTATGTTCTCATCGAAGAAATCACCCTGTTCAGAGCGGCAGCTATTATTGGAAGAAGATTTCCCTTCCAAAATCAACTACGAGCTTCCGATCGAGAAACTACTGGGTCTTCCTGAGTTCGACGGGCATGAAGGAGTTGAAGCCGAATTCGACGGGGATGTTTTCTTGTTTGATGAGTCTCTGCAACAGTTCCTATAGCCCAGTTATCAATTGGGTAGATCTTCATGTCCTCCTATTTCAATAGGTTAGTCATAGTTTCTTAAACAAACAGTTTAGCGATTCGGTAGTACCGGTGTGTCGTGTGTATGAATGATGTCAATATTTCAACAGAGTCGTAAAAATGACAAGACCCTACTGGCGAGAGATTCTTGGGTAAGCCGATTCTAGCACGTCATTCGTGNAGTTTAGCGATTCGGTAGTACCGGTGTGTCGTATGTATGAATGATGCCAATATTTCAACAGAGTCGTAAAAATGCCAAGACCCTACTGGCGAGAGACTCCTGGGTAAGCCGATTCTAGCACGTCATTCGCGAATTTGGCAATGATGTATTGCGATTACGGCGTTATGCATCAGGATAAGCTCGGGAAAGACCTTAAAGCTAGAAAGGTTGGACCGCCACTGAATTATAGGCCTGGCCAGGAGCTGCGCCCCGCCTCTGGTAGCCACCCCGCCCGTACGCCAAGCCGACAAGCCCAACTTTTTCAGGACACGAAATTTGTAATGATCTGAATTGGCCATAGAATGATACAATGATGGATGATGGGCTTGTGGGGGGATCTATATATACAATCTAATGACCGTGACACCTTTTCGGTCTCTTGGCGATTGTGTCATCGACTGGATCGTTTTAACGATGGAGTGGGACTTTGGTCTCCGATACCATATCTCTTCGCATGTGGTTTTTTCTCTCGTATGGGATAGGACTGAAACTGACGGTACATGTTCTAAGTAATACCACGGCACCTGTTGCTAGAGACAGCTAGAGAGAACCTAAGGTATAGCCATTATACTGCATCAGCAATTTGCTCGGACATGATTTAGAAAATGTATCCACCCGTGATATCTCACGCATTTTCCAAGATACAAGATAGCATCTCTTCTCATATTCCTGTAAGTTCATCCTCAACTGTGTTTGAAGGTAACATCTCAATTATTCATATTTTCCTTATAAGAAGGAACTCATAAATTGAAAATAACAAAGTAGTGGAATTGAAAAGTTGAAAATTTTCTAATTAAATTTTAGATCTATTGACCTGTCCTAATAGGAGAATGCTAAAAGTACCAACTTCCTTTCTGGTGCACCTTAATTGTTTCGGTTTAGTCGGTCACCTTACTGATGCGACTCTCTACCGGCATTTTTCAGCTGGACAACGGAAGTTCTTTCTCAAATAGGAAAAAAAAAAAGGGTTGGTGTGCTAGAATGACCACCAGCAGGGTCAGAGAATAGCAGATGATGAAAACAGGGGATTTGCCAAAGATAAGGCAAAAATCCACACAAGCATACATTTAAGAAGGTTCAGTAGCTTTCCAGGATTTGTGGCGCAATTATCTGAACGGCGCAGTTTTCCGACTTGGCGGCGGGGGGGGGGGCTGTGGTTGGGTTTGAATCGGTTGATCTTAGCCTCGGCCATCCTATGTGGAGCCACACGCCGTCCGTTAGCGCGCTCGGGTGCATTTCCACCCCCGCCTTCCACTTTACTGTCCTCTCGACTGGCATCACGAGGTAGAAGGAGTTCATTAATCGGCCCAGGACATTTTTCCAGCGACATCCGATGGAGAGGTTCAACACTCAAATCTCGTATAAAACCAAGCTACTGTCTAAACCCGTCTTGTCGTGTCGACTCATCCGTTAGTCCTCTCTGGGAATCAAACTCGTCCCGCGGAGGCAGCCATGGTATGTACCTATCACAATGTAACAGTTTCCATGCAGCTTGAGCTCCAGACTTTATTGGGGAATATGTTAATTAAGCAAATAATCCCGTTCCATTTCACTCTTCTTTCTTTCTTTCTTTTTTTACCTGAATAATATATCATATCATTATATTAACATATCACTTTAGAGGTAAAATACTAAATTCGCCAGACTACTGGCCAAAAAAAGAGAGGGGGAAATAATAATTAAGATCACCGTAAACACTTCCGTCACGGCGACAGACGTCCGTCGTACTTGATCGCCCCGTTGCCGTCTCCGTCACGCCCGAACCGATACCTCACCTACAAAGCAAGCCACCAACAGGAACAAAAACCCAGACAACCTTCAGTTCAGTCTCGCCGTAGCTCCTCGTTCTCTTCCTCCTCGACCCACCGCCGTTGCCGGGGCAGTTTCCTTTCCGATTCATTCTGCTCACGGTGGACGACCTCTCCACTTGATGTTTGATTCCGTCGTTCACTGATGAAGCGACTGAAGAACTACTACATGCACGTGAAGCACCACCAGCCCCCGGAGCGGCGGTGGGTCTTACCGGTTGCGATTGGGTTGATCGGGTCGCTGTTCCTGTTCCTCCTCTCGGCTCTCATCTCGTCGGGCGGTTCCCGGCTGCTACATTTCTACCAATCCGGCTTCGGATCCAGCTCCATCTTTGTGGAGTCGAAGCTGAAGCCGCTCCCCATCTCCACTCTCCCGCCTCCACCTCGGTTCGCATACCTCATCTCGGGCTCGGCCGGGGATGGCCTAATGCTGAAGAGGACCCTCCAGTCGCTGTACCACCCGAGGAACCAATACGTGGTGCACTTGGACCTCGAGTCGAGGCCCGAGGAGAGACTGGATCTGAAGAATTATGTCGAGAGCGAGCCGACATTCCTGAAGTTCGGGAATGTCAGAATGATCAGCAAGGCGAATCTGGTGACTTACAGGGGCCCTACTATGGTGGCGAACACACTCCACGCGGCTGCGATTCTGTTGAGGGAAGGCGGGGACTGGGACTGGTTTATCAATCTCAGTGCCTCAGATTATCCTCTCGTTACCCAGGATGGTGAGTCGTGGAGGGATTTTGCTTGGGCCGGTTTATTCAAATTGAGCACATCAGCTTGCCGGGTGACAGAATCGAACTTGAGATACTTGAATTGAGTTTAATGACAAATTTGTAAAATTTTTTAAAGAAAAACGCAGGGATGGATTAAAACCCCGACTTGGGAGTTGGGGAGGTGCCATTTCTGAGATTTTAAGGAAATAATTTTTTTGCGGGTTAGGTTGTGGCTGGCTGGCTGGCTGGCTGGCTGGCTGTCAAAAATAGAGTTTGATGAGCAAATGTTGTAATCCATTTCAAAAATGGGACTTCGGGGAAATTGCGGCAGTTAGCTGAATCTAATTATGCCTGCTGTCTTTTTAGTTCAGAAAAGTACGTGAAAAGCTGGAGAAATTTTATCAAGTGCTCGAAATTTCTTCTGGTATTGGAAAATGTAGTCAGCCAATGGCCATTAGCAACTCAGATCTACCTCCGTTGCTTTAGTGGTATTTTCCCGTGAACTGATCAGTTCTGGCATTTTCTTCTGTTGATTAGATCTGCTTCACACATTCTCTTATGTGCCGCGAGATCTTAACTTCATCGACCATACCAGTGATATTGGATGGAAGGAGTGAGTGAACTTTATCCATTGTGTCCAGCTTTGTCTGTGGTGGTTCTATTATGTTCCTGGGATGACTTTTGTTATTGGTGCTATTGCCTTTCCGCAGGTTTCAGCGGGCAAAGCCAATAATCATAGATCCTGGGCTGTACGTGCGCAAGAAAGCTGATGTTTTTTGGGTTACACAGAGGAGAAGTTTGCCAACAGCTTTTAAGCTCTTTACTGGTGCACCTCCGGGTTTTTTTGTCTATTACCAATTTAGCTTCACCCTTTCTGCTTTAGATGAAGGGTGACTTGATTATTGATATATCAGTCCAGCCATAACCTGATTAATCTCCACTTTCTGTTTAGCTCTGGAGAACGGTATCATCAAGTCACTTTTGTAGGAAAACTATTCCTATTTATGTCAACAAACTGGAAAAACTGAATATCACCCATCTGAGATCATTCTTTGCTTTTCCAGACCAACCACATAGCATGAACTTGGTATCTTTTCATGTGTCTTTAGTAGATGATTTGATATAAGATCACTCCAAGCATTTTCTGAAGAATTTCATATCATCATGGTATGTGCTTAGTTCTTGGGTTTGGTCTTCTGAGTGTAAGTGCACCGTATATACTGTTAGGTTAGTATTTCATGAATCTTTCATGATTGAGATGGAACAGTGCACGTCTTGCTTGACAGGAGTTTGCTAGATCATTCATGGAAAATTCTATCCTCATTATAGATTTAGTGGTAGTTTTTTATGCTCTAGGTTTATCTCATTTCACCTGCACAAGGCATCGTTATGGGACAGACTGCAGGCTGCAAGGAATTTATACAAGCATCTACATGTTGTCTCTTAAAATTGTATCTCTGATTTTGATGATATTGGTGTCGTGTATTGGTTGATTCCGTATTATAGAAGTTTTCCATCAGTAATGCTCATACCTAGGACATAACGGATGAAAAAAAAATGGAGATTAATAAGGTTACTTTTGCTGGAGACGCAGCTAATGTTTGCACTCTGGAAGTACAAGAAAGAGCAAACTAGTAATTGGTTTTGGATCCCGACTCTTCATTTGGAATGTTAGTTGACAGTAGATAGGCCTTTTCATGGTTGCCAATTAAGCTTCAACCTTCTATGCTCCTGCCCCTCTACTACCCAATCCTTTTCTAGAAGAAACCAGCAGATAATGACATCTCATCAGCCCAAAGTAATCTGGGACATCTTGAATTCTGCCAACTGCTAAATTTGGCGTGTTTGGTAGGTCTCATGTTCTTCCGGTTGAAAGTCAAACACTATTGCAATTTAAGGAGAAAGTACAGAAAGCTAAGCATCAGTTTTGGTTTTATTCTTGCAAAATGTAGGTGTGTGTGTGTTAAAATCTGCCTTTAATTGCTTCAATGCTGTTTAAGTGCCTAATTTCAATAGGTGAGAGATAATAGATCTCTCTTATTAATGAGAAAATTTCGGGCTGAAAATGATGGGATCTGCCTTCTCATTACAGGTTCTGCATGGATGGCACTATCTCGGTCCTTCATTGACTACTGCATTTGGGGATGGGACAACCTCCCTAGGACTGTCTTGATGTACTACACAAATTTCTTATCCTCACCCGAGGGATATTTTCACACGGTTATCTGCAATGCCCAGGAGTTCCGAAATACGACAGTGAACAGCGATCTTCACTTCATCTCGTGGGACAATCCCCCCAAGCAGCATCCCCACCACCTAAGCCTTGCTGACATGCGGAGAATGGTTGATAGTAATGCTCCCTTTGCCAGGAAGTTCATGGAGGATGAACCTGTGCTCAATAAGATTGATTCTGATCTCCTCTCCCGGGGCCCTGGGAGATTTGTTCCCGGTGGGTGGTGTGTAGGGAGCCGGGAAAATGGGACAGATCCATGCTCTGTTGCTGGAGACTCCACCATACTTCAGCCTGGGCCTGGGGTGAAGCGTCTCGAGAAATTGATTAGGTCGCTGCTGTCGGCAGAGAGATTCCGGCCAATGCAGTGCAAGTGATGGAGATCGAAGCTTTTAGGTGATCAGTTTTTGCTAATGTCAAGACTATAGAGGGATACACATTGTTGACAGGACCTCGGTGGGAGATAGATCTGCTTGCTGGTCATTCATGGAGCTGAACCTCCTTGGCGTATGCTCCACTCCGATCAGACTAGGATATCTTGTTTATCCTATGGCAAATATCTATCACAGGCTCACTTATCTGAGGCTTGAATCAGACACCTCTGATGCAGGAAGAACTAAGGTGGAGCTGTGAATTTTCTGAGCACTGGGCGGATCTCTATTTTTTCCATCATGAGACTTGTATAAAATGTGTTTTCTCCGCCTGTTACAGGTCTTTTTTTTTCCCTCCACGGCATTTTCCATTATTGCATGCAGAAGAAAATACGATTAGCATTTTGATGACGATGCTTATAGTATAGTCTACTTCATATGTATGGACCATAGCAGAGTTGTAGTCCCAAACTCGCAGCTTCACTCAATTGCTGGACGTAGAGGGTTGTTTTTTAGTACTTGTCGAAAATGGCTCTCAGGAGAGAGGGGTATTTGTCCAGCGGGTATCACTGTGGACCTGGGATGGAGACTGAGCGAGACCAGTGGGCTATGGTGTAATGCTGAAAGAAAAGCCCACCTCCACCTGAAATACGGGGATATAGAACTTAAAAAAGAGACTAAGATCAGCCCTTATAGCTCAGTGGTAGAGCGTCAGTCTTGTAAACTGAAGGTCCGTAGTTCGATCCTGCGTGGGGGCACTTCCTCCGATTCATTTACTTCCCTCTCTGTCTTGGGTTTGAAAATAATTAGGCCTTCAATTTAAAATGAAATGTATAATAAAAATTTTGCATTTATTTTTAAAAAACTGACGTTGATTATAAACCGAGATCGATTCTACTGGACATGACCATTCCCACATCAAATGGGTGGTCCGATTCGGGTCCCTTTAAAAAGGGTCTGAAATTATTTGACTCGGTTCCGATTCGACTTATTAATGATTATATGTTACAGTTTAAGAAAATATGAATTAGCCTAAAACCATTCATAAACTAATCGGTTTGAAATATGAATTGTTCGTTTTTTTTTCAAATTATGTAAAACAAATATTTTTTAATTTTTAAATTGAATCAACAAAAATCCGGTCTTATTTATAATATTTTTAGCGTTGCGCACTAGGTTTGCAACAATTCTAGGCCAATCAACTGGAGAATATGCTGGGCAAATTCCGATTCAACAGATCTATTTCTTATGCTCGACTTATAACCGTCTCTAAATCCAATAAGAGTAATTACAAGCTAGTTTAGGATTATTTGGGTCGATTAGGAGTTTTGACAAATCAATTCCAAACCACACTGACCGGTTTAACAGCTCTAGGAAAAAAATGATAGTAGCCATAGTTAAATGAATATTCTCCAGGTAACATAAACCCAGAAAAGTTTCCAACATATGTTCCGACTGATTCCATCATTAGGCGCGCCATCATGTGCAATTTAACTATGTCATTTGCCAGCTAGCTCCTCACCTTCTCCCTTACTAGGATGGAACCTCCTCACCTTCTATATCTTATAGTCGAAAGTCAACCAAAAAAATAAAAATAAAAAATTGCCGCATTTGGAGTTCTGAATTGCCATGCAACCCTGGAAGAATACATAATGTGTGTGTGTGCATATATATATATATTTATATATATACACGCGCGTAAGCTGGTGCAAGCTCAGCCCGTGCAAGCGCCCTCGGAAATGCGGCGTGGATAGCTGTAAGCCATCCGGCCAGTCACCCTCAAAGCTGCCTCCAGAAATTATCCGGCGGCGGTCCCATTTTCCCTTCGTCTCTTCCCTTCTCTGTCGCCTCAGGGATCCGATATCAACGGTCCACTCTATCACCATCCATTCCATCCTCGCTCAATGCTCGCTCACGTTCAAACTAAGACGAAGGAAGGGGGAAAGAAAAAACGATGTATGATTTTGTTAGCTGCATTCTACTTGCCTCTTTCACTGGCTAGTGTACCTTACTGGTATGACTGAACCGGCTACCTACGGAGGACAGGTTTGGTCAGCCGATTGTTCGTCGGTGTGATCTCTGTCGGCTCGAGGCGGAAGCAGCCCCGGTGGCAGTCGTCTACTCCTCTCCCGGTCGTAGAAGCACGCTTTTGTATTGGATGCGCTGTGTCGATAAATTGGGCTGCCGAGACCGTCTTGTCGGGAGGTTCACAGAACTGGGAATCCGAGATCCCATTGGTTAGCTGCCGCCGAGACTTCCTGACGAGCCGAAGAGGAGAGTCGCCATGACTCCTCCATGCTCCGACCGCCTTGATAAGCATCATGAAATTGATAATTAGTTGCCTTCTTGCTCCATTACTGGAATCTGCGCGACCTAACCGAACCGCTCTCCTTTTTTTCTTCCCCTAATTGAAGGACAGACACGGTATGCGTATAAACATGCACAGATACGTTGCTTTTTAGACACCTATTGAATTTGTCTTTACGGCAGCATCGGACGACAGCAATGATAGGAACGCGTCTTTGACAATGATGACAAATGTATCATATTTATATATATATATATATATACACACACGTACGTATCCAATTTGCTCATCTGAGACGCCCTGAATTTAGACCTTGCTAAATGAGAAAATTATCATATGACCCAATCTCGCGATGCCCATAAAACAATCATAAATTTCGGTTGTTAAAGCAGAGGTTTGGATGATTAATATCCATCTGCTCAATCATGTGATACTGACCTGTCCGAAATGCGGGGAAATTTTCTATAGACCGATTTATAGATTCACTCGTGAATAGCTAATTAAGCTGTTTTTTTAATTTATTGGAAAATGTGATGTGTATTATTGAACAACTATAAAACCTATGGATAGACGAATACAAGTAATCCAACAAGATTCTTGCTAGTAATTGGATGCTGTAGACTGGAGCGTCAATCGATCAAACTCGCTCATGTTGACAGACCAAATCCACGCAAATCTCTCCCAGATTCTCTCTCACCCGGACACCTCTCCTCTCTCTCTCTCTCTCTCTCTCTCTCTCTCTCTCTGGACCATAACATGCCAACCATTTTGAAGAGGATTTGCCTTATTTACAACCTACTCCTCTATTTCGTCTCCGAGAAGCTCAGGCCATTGTTCCTCCCTTCCTCCTCCTCCTCTCCTCTTGGTTCCCGCATCTCCACTTCCACCGCAGTAAAAGCCTGAAGACGCCTTCGGCAGCGACGGCAGCCCAGCCGTGCTCCTGCCGTCCCCTTCCCTCAGGCCCCGCAGACGCAGAGCAGTAGCCATGGACCCCAGCGAGCTGAGGCGGGTCTTCCAGATGTTCGACCGCAACGGGGACGGGCGGATCACCAAGAAGGAGCTCAGCGACTCCCTCGAGAATCTCGGGATCTTCATCCCCGACAAGGAGCTCGAGGACATGATCGGGAGGATCGACGCCAACGGGGACGGGTGCGTGGACATCGACGAGTTCGAGGCCCTCTACCGCTCCATCATGGGCGAGCGGGACGAGGCGGACGAGGAGGACATGAAGGAGGCTTTCAACGTGTTCGATCAGAACGGGGACGGGTTCATCACCGTCGACGAGCTGAGGTCGGTGCTGGCCTCGCTGGGGCTGAAGCAGGGGAGGACCATGGAGGACTGCAAGCGGATGATCATGAAGGTGGACGTGGACGGCGACGGCCGGGTCAACTTCAAGGAGTTCAAGCAGATGATGAAGGGTGGAGGATTCAGTGCTTTTAGCTGATCAAAATCAATGAAACGAACAAAGGTTAATTAACAACTTCGTGAAATTTCATTTATTGCTCTCTTATAATTTTTCTTAGCGGTTGAAGGATGTAAAACGTTCCTTGGGGGAGAATGCGCCAAGTTTTAGAGATTAGAACTCCTGATCGAACCAATGCTATTCATTTGCGCCGATAGATCTGATCCGAGTGAGGGTGTATTCGGTTTTTGAGTTCTGGCTTCTTGTTGCCGTCTTGACAAGTGCACTTGTCGGGGGGTTTGTTCCGAATGAATGATGGTCATCACTGGGCCAATGGGTTGTCGCCACGTGGGAAGAACCCGAATTCATGGTTGAGTCTGCCAGCCCTTCTGATAACTGAACAAGAGAAGGTGGGGAGGGATGGCAAAGAATGCATGTGAGGAGAAGCCATCTGTCACATAACAAAGACTGATTTGTATTGCTGTGGGACCAAATTGTGATCCAATTTTTTGTGTTTTTCTTTTCTTCGTTACATATCTTTCTCTTCATAGCTGTTAACTATAGATGTGTCATTTTCAGTGTCTTTATCATCGATCCATTTACAGGGAAGGTTGACATTCATTGAGATGAACTGACACAGTTGGGAAAAAGAAAAAAAATCGACACAAGATCGACATTATTTTGAGATTCTTCAGAAATTAGAGGAAGGGCAGACATTGCATGTCAAACCCTTCGGAGAAGCTTTGACAGCCTCAAGATCGATCGTTTTGAGATTCTCTGCCTGTGCCCCAGTTCGCAGGCTGGGGCAGACAAGGACCCCAGGTAGAAGGAGCAGGCATAATGATCCCACAGAGAGACAGAGTGAGAGATTTCATCTAATTGCTTAAAAGCCCCTTTTCTTTTCCATTTATTTGCTCAGTTTACCCCCCATAGGTCTATGTTATTTAGTGATAGATCCCCCATCCTTCCTCGAGCTTCACCGTCCTGAACAAAATTTTCTACTTCCCGTCCCCACGAAAGAAGTGTCTTCCCCAAGCTGACCTTCCCAGTATTCTACTAACATGGAACCCAATGAGAAATGCCAGTTGCGATGCGAGCTCTACCAAATGGTTCCGGTAGCTTCAGGATTCTGTAGCTGATCGAAAGCCCCAGGGTTTGGCGGAGATTTGCTCTACGGTTAATCTTCCATTTCACTGGAAGCCAGCCGGGTAGGAATCACCAAAACAATAAACCATCCAATGTAAAGACGGTTCCAAAGATGATTATCTGGTCGTAAAGTGGCATCATCAGTCTGTGTTTTCGCTTCTATCCAGAATTGCAGTCATGATGAAATACGACCAAGCCCCATAGGGCATAGAGCTGAGGAGGCTGTATTCTCAATCAGCCAAGCCTCCCCCAACAAACTCCATATATTCAGCGCCCGACTGAAGTTGGTCGCGCAAATCTCGAGGGGCTCTTGCTAAGTGAATTTTTAGGAATAGGCAATGCAAGTCAACAAAATTGGGAACCACAGGAATAAATCTGTCAGCCTCAACTCTCTTTGCTCCGTGATGGCCGATAGCTGCCCCCATTGATGGTAGGAGGGGCTTTAGAACCTTTCAAGCTAAGCAATTCTTTGCTGCAATGAAGACACCTAGTTGCCCTTGAATGGCTTGCTGATTGCGGGTGCTCTGTTGTCTCTATGCATTCAATTGTGTGTCAAGGCTACTTATAGCAGGTACATGTAGGTTTACGGATCTAATTATGGCAAATTCCTTCACATTTGTTGATACACGCGATTCCCAAAGATTTAGCCTTAAATTTTACGAAGTCTTGTCAATTAATGCCTGATATCGGAGAAATTGGCATCAGTCCTGCCTGATTCGATCCGTCGAAGGTGCTCAATATCACGTCCAATTGGTCCTCAAGGCTTTAGGCTTTTGCAGTCAGAAGATCAGATCGCGACCGGGGACACATCCAAAGTGATCAAATAATACAAGTAGTTTCAAGTGAGCTTGAAGCATGTCAGAGAAAATCACAACGTCGGGTTCTTTGGCTATTAGAATTAAGGTTTATCCTACATTAATCCCCACCACAGGCGCATAGTATACAATAAAGAACCTAAACCCACAAATTGGAAATCGATCCTTGCACAGAAACTTGCAAACACCTCTATATTTTCCGTCTAATTTTTACCTGCCATGTCGAGTGTGGCAAATTAAGTCACCGCTCGACCATGCACTGGCGCGACAAATATGCATCATCGGACAGTATCTTCACTATAAGATTCTCCAACCTCCTCGTGCCGGGCCCAGGCCTGAGGACACTCGCATCCCCCCAGACCATACACGTGCTGTTCCCTGATTGGCCCAGGCACCACCCGCCTGGAACAGGCCTGTTAGGGAACCGATCAAGGATCTCCTGGTCAATCCGGTCAAGGACTGAATCATCGGATCTGAGATGTGAGGCAAAGGCAGCCCCACTTGCTACCATAGCATCAAAATTGCTGGCATTGAGCTCCCGGGGCTTCTCAGTGGGGTCGAAGGCGGCGTATTGCAGGTTGTGGTTGATGACCGTGTGCCTGAACTGATGAGAATTGCAGAGGATACTCGGGAAGTAGTTCGTGATTGAGGAGGGGGTGTTTGACAAGTACATGAGGAGAGTCCTAGGCAGGTTATCTGTTCCCAAGATGCAATGCTCAATAAAGCTGCGGCTTAGAATGGTGAAGGATGAACCTTTACAAAGAGAGAGAGAAACCAGTCACTTTGATGATGCCTAGTGATGAAATGTAGAAGATAAATCACAATAATTAGATGCCAATATTAGGTCCACGCTTTTCCAAAGTAGAAGAATTTACTCTAAAGAGCACTTTAGATGCCAATATTAGGTCCAGTGGTCAATTGATTGTTTCATATATTGAATATAAAGTTTTCAGAAAGCTTGCTCCTAACAGAACACAGGAAGACCATACACCATCTTTAGTAACTTCAAAATGAGATGAGACTAGATTAGATGATATGAGATGAGATGCAATAAGATGTTGAAGAATCTACCATCAACTTTCATAATAGTACATACATAAAGCACTTCTGAATGACATGCTCTGAAACTACATCACCTCAAATAACAAAAGAATAAGTCTAAATGAATACCCTCAAACCAGCGAACCATATGGTATCAAATATAAGATGCAATAATTGGTTTGGTTGAACATCGAAAATGTTGTAATACATGGTGGAAGTTTTTGAACTTATCATGTGAACGCATTATTAGTATCAAAAGATGAGCTTCCATGAGATAGGACCACAATTCTACAGAGCAAGAGATTTTCACAGCTTCTTAACCTGTAGGTCCTATCAATTTGTCAGGAAACCTGAACTACTTGCAAGTAGCATTCCGCCCACATTCAACATTAACAAACAAGAGCTAACAAGGAGAGAATGAATGAAATAGTTGTGAATATCACTCTAATCTCTAATCCTACAATTTGGAAAAACAGAGTCTCTGCAAAACTGCAGGATCATCTTGAAGTTTCATTTAAAATATGTCTCAGTTTAATGAGCCAATGATGGCCCAAAATCAGAAAGCAGCTCAAAGGAACAGGGGAACCAAATACCTGTGAAAATCCGATAAGCATTTGGCAATCCCCGCTTCTGACTTGCATAAAACATCTCGGTCTTCTCTGTAAGGTATAGCCCAGGGTCCACAATGATTGGCTTCAACTGCTTAGACCTGCAAAAAGAGAGACGACAAGCAAATTCTAGAACTCCTGATGAATGCAATATAATAGCCAGAAACTCAAATTTATATGAAGAGCATGGAACTGTAAAGTAAGTTTCAGCAGAGAATCATACTCTCTCCAGCCAATATGACTAGTGTGATTCACGAAATTTAGATCCTTAGGCAAATATGACAAGATGTGAAGTAAATCTGCAGAAACACCCATCACTATTGTCAAATCACAAAGAAATTCACAAACTTAAGAGACAAAAAGAAATCCCCAATATACTAGGAAATAGACCCAATAGCACAACTTATAACCATCCAGGGGATAAAAGAGAATAACATAACACGTTAGGATACATAGAGCCAAATATATCACAAATGCCAGTATAGGTGTTGCCAGGCTACACTTACCAAAGACAGGTACCGTTGATTTAATAATTGAAAGTGAATATCCTCTCACATTTGACCGACAAGATGTAGTGGCTTCCTCATTCCAGTATATTTGAACAAAAAGGAATCAAACCAACCCAATGCAACACTCTCGGTACATGATATCTTCATCGCCATTTCATCAATTACAAAATGGTCATATGCCACATCAAGATCGTCAAATTGATTAATTTTAGCTCATGACAGCTCTAGCAGAGTCAAGAAAACGGAGGTACACCCGAAAAAAAAAGAGAGGACAAATTGATCTTTAATAGAAGAACGTATAATCCCACACTTTCGATCCAGAACTGGTATCAGATTGAGAGGAATTGTAGCCAAAATTTACCGTCTTGAGGGATGAGCGGATAGTCGTGAGCGTCAAGATTGATAAACCAATCCCAGTTGGATGCCAATCTGAGCAGCATCGAAGCCCCGTGAAGTGTGGCTGAAATGGGAGACGACCCCTTTGGGTAGGCAAAATCGGCCTTCCCCAGAACATCGACATTTCTGGCGGCAGCGAAGACTGGATCCGACTGTATGCTGAGTGCGAGCTTCTCACGATCGGACTGCGGGGCGAAGCGGTCGAGATGGAGGAGGTAGTGATTCCTGGGGTGGTACGCCGCGTAGAGGAGGCGGAGGATCCGGGCGGAGTCACCGGCAGATCCGGAGATGAGGTAGGCGATGGAGGGAGGTGAAGGATCGGAAGCGAAGAGCTGGCGAGAAGGGAAGAGAAGTGGGTCGGGCTGGGCGGAGCGCGGAGGCATCGGGGCCCAGGAGGAGGAGAGGGTGAAGAAGATGAAGAAGAAGAGGGACGTGGAGAGGATGATGTATATTGTGGTCTTTGAAGGGTAATAGGTGGCGGTGGCGGTGGTGGGTGATGGTGGGTTCTGCATTTTCCGGAGCTCTGGCGAGTGATCTCGCGCCCCACTCCCACTGTAAGCAGTTTCCTCGGCTCCACAGGCAACGGATGAAAGTGGGGGATCAGCTCTAGAAGTTACTGACCTTGCAAGAGAGGAGTATGGTCCTCTTCAACTCGATGCTTGTCAAAAGATGACAGCTTGGATGCCGTCTGTCCTGGGACGCAGTTGTCCTAAGATTCCAACTCCGATTAGCGGAGCACCACTTCAATGGATTTGGTGACTTCGAGATGTAGGCTTTCGTTGGTTCTATGACGAGTTTAGCTAGCTAGCTAGCTAGCTGACAATGAAAACAAATAAACGTTTAGGGGTCGAAATGAAACTAACGTGAACCAGTGGGGCCAAAAACAAAAATTGACGGAAAATAGGAAAACCCTAAATTCTAGTTTCCACTGGAAGATGTTGGATGGAACTCTGACGGGAGTACTCTGCGTCATCATCCATCGACCCTTTTCTCTCGCCTGCGATCTTCTGAATCATTGCTTCAGTATTTCGGGACTGTAGCGAAAGTTGATAATTTCATCGGCAAATCGCCTGAGAAAATCTCATTCGCGGCATTCGGATCGAGTAAGTCAGAATTGAGGTCGAGTTTGTTATTAGGATTCTGCAGATTGATTCAGACGCAGGTCAATATTTGCATCTCGATATCGTATAGGGTAAATTCTTTGACTTGGTAACTTCCTCGAATTTAAGCTGAATTGTGCTTGCTTCGGCCGTTGTCCTGATGCCGGAAAGTGTTCTGCTCGTCAAAATGGCTTATGATGTCTTTGTGTGTGCGGGTTGGGTACTTGTTTGTGCTAGTATATTATCCTGCGTGTGTTAACTTTTCCTGTTATTTTGGATTGTCTCGGAGGTGTCTATAGTCTTCAAAAGTTTGCTCTTCAAGAAAACTGGCATGTGGAGCAGGAGAATAGATGTGGCATCATTCGTTGTGGGATGATGTTTTATTGAAACGTGGAAAGTTTATCCCTTTTCCATTTCCCCCCTGCTGGAATCGAAGATTTTATGTTGAAGAAGAATGATGTCTTCAGAGTCATCAAAATTCGAAATGGAAAATACCATCAGAATGCATGTGCTATGACAGCAAATCTGGCTAGACAATCGATTAGGGTAATTTTCTGCAGAAAATTGAAAGAAAAGATCATCCTATGAAATGGATTTACAAAATGCCCAGACTTCACGTGTAAATTCCATTGTATTTTATATTATGTACTGATTTATGGATGTGGAAGAAGGATTTTCCAATACTTGGGACATTGAAGTTTTTCCTGGGCTCAACTTCCATAATAAAGTCTCTAGGCCGTGCTAGGATGTGAAAATTGGATGTTGTGCAAACACAAATGGGTCTTATTTATTTCTAGAGAAGACAATGATGAATGATCTTTCATGCAGTGTATTCAGATGATAATGCTGCAATGGCTCCAAATTCTTCACGAGGTGAAGAATCAGCCCCTTGTGAAGGTGAAGCAGTTGTAGAACCGTGTGAGGGTATGGAATTTGACTCGGAAGATGCAGCAAAAATCTTCTATGATGAATATGCTTGTCGTGTGGGATTTGTTATGCGGGTCATGTCCTGTCGCCGATCAGAAAGAGATGGGAAGATAATTGCCCGTCGATTGGGATGTAATAAGGAGGGCTACCGGGTCAACAAAGGGGATCAGGCAGGAGCAATCAGGAAACCAAAGCCAGTCACTAGGGAAGGTTGTAAGGCTATGATTTACTTGAAGTACAGTAAGTCGGGTAAATGGGTAGTAGCTAAGTTTGAGAGGGAGCACAATCATCCTCTTGTTGTGTCCCCTCGTGAAGCTCGCCACACAACAGTAAGTGCATTTATTAAACGCTCAACGTCTACTTTTCCGTTCTTCTGTGAAAGATGTCCCTAAGTCGCTGGATTGAAGATTCTTTATCACATACTCATTTGGCTTATGTGCATGTCATGTTTTTCAATATTGCATTCTTAGGATCAAGTATGCTGATTATTTTGATTAGTTATCGGGTAAAAATCAGTTTATGCAGTTTGCATAGTTTGCAAGTCCCAAAACAGTTTAGTCAAACTTAATATGATTAGCTGTTGTGGTCATGTACAGCCAAATTGATTTGAGCTTGTTCACTTTGGAATTGTTTTCCTGAAGTTGCATCCGTTGCCTTTGAGTTACATCCATGTTCTTCTTTACTTGTACATTCCTGTAGGAAATGGTTCATGTGATGTTTATTTGTGATATTGCAACAATGATAATCAAAAACATGTTGGCATATGTGAGTATTATTGTAAACCTGTGGTTTAAGTACCTGCCTTTGAAACAATAGCAAACTCTGGGAAAAAATATTATGTATTGCATAGTAAATCAAATTAAATTTTCTGTCGAGGAATGAAACTCCCACTGAGCTCTAGATGTTTTGTTAGGAGCTTAATCTGCCGCATACAAGATTTCTAGGATAAATCTACAGGATAATTATCTTATCATTGACCAGCTCAAAATTTAATGAGTTATTTCTTAATCACCTTTCCATCTATGCTGTTTCAAATGGTTGTTCATTTGTGTCACATTACTTTAGATTGTCAGAATAGCATGCTTGCATTCCCTCTTGTTCAGCAATGCAAGATTTCTATAAGTTCCCTGGTAATCATGGGATGGATCAGTGGTTCTAATTCTCATGCGTTATGCATAATCATCTGTATCAGCTTGTTTATTATTGATCCTATAATTCTCATGTTACGTCAGGATGAAAAGGACAGGAAAATTCAGGAGCTAACTTTGGAACTCCGAAACAAGAGACGTCTGTGTGCAGCATATAAAGAGCAGCTCACAGCGTTTCTGGCAATTATTGAAGAGCACAGTGAACAGATCACAATGAAAGTTCAGAACGTTATGAACAACCTTAAGGAATACGAGTCAGTCTAGCAAGAGCTTCAAAGAACAGGCAACCTCAGCATTTGGGGTTAGCATTTTCGTCATTCAGTTTTTGTCACCTTCTTTTATTCGGGTAAATGGCAGTGCTGCTCNCATTTTCGTCATTCAGTTTTTGTCACCTTCTTCTTTTATTCGGGTAAATGGCAGTGCTGCCCCTTGATTGAATATGTATATCATCAAAGTTTGCAACTCTTGCTTGGAACATTGACGATGCACATTTTCTCGACACAAGTAAATAACACTTCTCCAAGAAACAAGTCAGTCGTCATGCAGCTTGAAGTGGGAGCTCTTCGTTTTGATGATTGAAATCAGCGTTATGGAACATGCATGACTTTGCAGGTAGAAGATGCTGAGAATGCATAAATTCGAGTCACTTTATGATCCCCTCTGTCCCATGATCGCTTGTATCCTCTGATAGGCTAACATTGATTCAGAGTTTGTTGTTCAATTTGTGAGCATGGGGTGTCAATTGAGTTCCGAGCCTAGAAGGAGTTACCACTGCAATTCCATTTGAACATGGAAGGAATGCACCGAGTTTGTCTTGAGAACTGATTTTTGTAAATGGCAAGTGTCTGCAAGTCAAAGGAAGACTAGTTCACTTACTTCTACACTAAGTTTCGTCTGGCCTAGCTCACTGGAATCGGGTCTGGCCGTGCATGTCTGTTGGATCCAACTGTCCTTGGATTTTCTGTTTTCCATAGAAGAGAAATGGTTTACGGACATTGGATAGGCCAACATCCAGCGTGGGCTGTCGTTCAACAGATCTGCTGACGTGTGCCCTTTACTGAGCATTGCTGAAGTATGCGCCTGCTTCATCAGCCATCTATGGTCCAAGAGAAGTCGGCAACAATCGGCCGAGCTCAGTCCATCATCGAGTTAGTAGTAATGTTGCGCGAGGCTGTTGTCTGGGCAGACTCGTAAGACATTTTTCTAACATTTACAACACCTTTTAGTCTTGAAGCTTACTCACAATCAGCTGGGAGATACTACCTTCAATTAAAATTTATCTATTACCTTATATAACACGAACGTGTGTACGTACTACGAACATAATCCATTTTGGAGATACACGATGGCATATAATCTCAGTTTGAAGACAGATGCATAATTAAGAATGGATGAGATTTCACATCAGGGGCATCTTAATATAATGACACATTTAGACAGACAAAACTCTTTATGACATGATCAATTATAACCTAGATCATGCCGAAATTAATCAGACACACTATCACAAATTAACAGTTTTCTTGAGTTGCAAGAAGTGGGCCCATGGTTTTCCTTACTACTACAACACAATGGCTTGTGGGTAGCATTCACTGACCTCCAACCGAAGTGTCCTCCAAGCATGCTTGCAGCCTTCCTGCTTGGCCCGAATTTGGGACATGAAACCTTCCGCCCATGGCTCCTCACTGCCCCCCATGCTCAGATCATAAGGAACTGAAAAGCTGTCATCACCCAAAAATGGAAACACAGCATTATTGTTGATCTTTTCACAAATTTTACCACCAAAAACTCAATTGCGCCTTGAAATACATAGGCTTAAATCTTCATCTTCAGATAATGCAAGTAACTGGTTGGGTTGTAGTTAAAATACAGTCATACCTCATCAATTCTTCTTCCTGCTGCGAACTTCTACCAGCGCAACTCATCCTGCAACAATGCAATGTTTAGATCTTCCCCGAGATGTACAAACACCACAGACATAGATTACAAATCTATCCAAATTCATTTGGTTGGATGGTGAAGGCCATTGTCCTTCTCTTTACACATATACATGAATTTAACGTTGTATTTGGCCACATTCATGCTTTTCTACAAATGGACGCCTTCTTCGGTTTGAGCATTTCACACTAAAAACACCAACTGAATCTGCAACTTCACAAGTGAGGATTAAGAGAGTGAGCAAGATATGACATGACGAGCGAGAGTGAGAATTTTATTGCAAAATTCAGAAACTTTGCAATTCTCTAAAATTACGAAAATATATAGCATTCTTGAGTTAAAATTTATATGAAGAATACAACAAATTAGGTCCTTGCTGATACATTCTCCTATTTATCTCTATACTTAAGCTTGTAATTCTATATTCTCAACAAAACACAATTTCTTAAGTGCAATTCAAGTGAATTTACACTAATCTACTAAGTAAGCATATGGAAATAACAGCAGTATACCTATGGACCAACACTCTGTAGATACGTAGAGACTTCATTGACAGATTATAGATGGCATCTTCAATGTGATCCGTGCTGAACAAGTATACTACTGGATAGCCAAGAAGCCATCTGACCCCAAAAAGGAAGAGAGTTTATGAAATAATTATTTGTAAAAGTTTAGAAATAGCAGTCAAGCACTAAAATAGACCAAAGCAGATCAATCATGTGGAAGGCACTGACTATACCATGTAACACTATTCTTCTACAAGATATTTGTCGAAATTAAGAAAAATTTGCTTACCCATTTAAAGTTGGGATGCTAATCTTCGTGTTCGTCATGCAGATACTAAGATCAATGAATTCAGAGTTCTGTGAAGCACTGGAGGTCTCACCATCAGTGGAATTGATGCCATCTGTTTCATCAGCCCTGCTACACAATTGGATTCTTCCATTTTCTTCTAGTGGAAAATGCTGAGAGAAGAGATTCAGAATTGGCACAAGCTGCGCTCCCACCAAGCTGCTTTCTTTTTGTGTTATCATCTGGAGAAAAATAGTTGAAAGGAGGCCGTGAGTGATAAAAGGAGGCATCAAAGAAGTAAAAACAAGAAAACAATGGTAAAGCACTAATCGGCAATAACCAACCTTTGGAGGATCCTGTTCAAGGTCTACAAAATACAGTCCTCTTAAACTTAGGCTTGAATTCACATACTCGGCGAGTTCTTTAACATGAACCAGAAATATCATATCTTCGATTGTCATTACTCTTAGATGCTCAAAAAATGGCGACTCCTGTAGCCAAAAGTATATATCCTCAAGAAGAAAGAAGAGTATCATTTCCAACCAATGGCACCATCAACACACAAATATTCATTAACAAGTGTGCAATCACAAAACAAGATTCAATGCAAGTAGTGTGAATCCTCACGAGTTGCACACTTAATGGGGAATACAAAACTGTATGGAATTTCACAGGTAGAAGATGACACGTCATTGTTCTAAATTAGATCTTCTAAACAAGGAAATTGAAGAGACTTAAGAAAGAACTACTACTCCTTATCCCTAAGATATCAAAATAAGAATGTGTTCTAGCACGGGTCTATCATAACCTAAACAAAAGAGGAGTTCTATGAGACCTTGTGACAAAATCTTAGAAGCCCACATAAGTGATCCTGCAGCTCGGGCAACTTCCCTCCATAGTCTACCATCACCACGGGCCTCATTCTTGTGCATAAGGCCATTAAATCTGCCAAAATAAGTTTCTCTCCATCATAATTAATCAGGCTCCCAATCACGAAAAGGAGACATTTATGCCTTCAATAGCATATGCTGTAGCATATACAAATCACTTCGGCAGCAGGCATAACGGACGGGCAAGATAATCATTGAATCAATCGCTCATCAAATTTTATTGGTATGATCAATTTAGATCAATCCCCCAACATAATTAAGAAAGAATAAATTTGTAAGTCCATTCGTAAGATCTCATGAGCAAAGGTCCAAATTTTGATAGGATCAGATAACAGAGAACTTAATTCGTAACAGGAAAACCTGAAACAGAAACCCTCTAGAAGTCCTTATACTTAGCAGAGATAGAGCCGAAATCAATAACGACTAACAACGAATTTGTAGGATCCATATCTTAGCAATTAGATCAAATTGGTGAGGTAATATCAAAGTGGAGTGAGGAGAAGGACCTATTCCGAGCCGACGCTTAGCGTGGGATCTGAGGCGCCATTTGATATGGGAGAGAGCAGATTCCATCACCTTCAGAGCTCCGTCCAGTTCTGCAGCCTCGGCCTCCATAGCCGGCCGAACTCGAGAGTCCAACGGCGGACACTTCTTCAGTCGCCGGGAAGTGAGAGAAGAAGAAGTACGAGGAGTTCGCCGAAAAAGGGCAAAGCGGGGATTCTTCGAATACAGTCCCTTTACTTTTGATGTTAATCATATTAGTCCTTCAACTTTAGTAACTATTTCATTGACCATCTATTTTGATCTTTCTTTCTTTTTATTCAAAATTCACGAGCTCAATGAGTGGAGAAAACGACTCGACTTTGCCTGCAATGTCAACCACAACAATTGCTTATGGACAGGGTGAGAGATACTTAACACTTGTAATATTTCAAAATTTCACTCAAATTTTTTAGAGTATAATTTTTTCAATTATAAAAATAAAAATCAGTAAGTTTACATAATTATGAAATAAATTTAATAATATGGTGTGAATCTCACGGTTCAATCATGTGTGAAACGTGATCCAGCAACCCTAAAGTCTTTTTCTTTCTTTCTTTTTCTCGGGGCTTTAGAGTACAATTTTTTCAATTATAAAAATAAAAATCAGTAAGTTTACATAATTATGAAATAAATTTAATAATATGGTGTGAATCTCACGGTTCAATCATGTGTGAAACGTGATCCAGCAACCCTAAAGTCTTTTTCTTTCTTTCTTTTTTGGGGCTAAGATTGTCTCCATATTTCTCTCATGGATTTAAATATTGGAAGAAGAGACTGATAAAACTCTGGTTGCTCTCATCCTGCAACATCCATGGCTGCATGAGCTCGACCGGTAGCAGGAGACTTTCCATGCACTTGATGTATCTGGCTGAGTGTGGCAATGAAAGCGGGGGTCTGAATCGAGTGGGCTGGTCGACGAATAGGAATTGCCGGTGCAAGACGTAGGAGAATGGCTGGAGATGAAAGGGGGGAAAACCATTTTGCCAGTAGAGGAGGAACCCCATCAACAATTCAGGGGACTAAACTAATACAGTAGATGAACGAACCCTAGTCGGACTCCAAAGGGCGTAGAAGGGCGCGTTTGCATTTGTCCAAATTCATTTAATATTGGAGCCCAATTGATGCAGTGCACCCAGCTGTCTATATTATATTTATATTAATGTGTGCGGTGGACCGTGGTCCAATGTTCTCCGGGGCTCAAGGCAGCCACACAAACGGTGGGTGGGCCCAGGCTGCATTGTTGGAGCTACCAGATTCCTCGCTTTTGATTTGCAAAAATCTCAGACCCCGACACCTTCTCCTCCGTCCACAGCCACATGTTCTTGATCAGCTCCCGCCCCACTTGTGATTATCATCCCTTCCCAGGGACAAGTTCCTCAGGTTTTATCCTATCGGATGCTATGCTTTCCTTCTGAGTAAAAGTGACATCGGTTTAGATTCAGTCCATATGAAGCCTCAACATGCATTAAATATCTCAACCACTCCTGCTGAAGGAAAATGTTTTTAGCCCATTAGTATCCCTATTACCTTCCCAATCTTTAGACCTGAGCTAACTACCGTCTCCGCCTCTTCCTCTCTGCGTCCCGCTTTTCTTGAGCTGGAGCATAGCCGCCGCTGTCTCTCCCGCCCAACTCGGCTCCGATCACCAGATTCCGGACAAGGGTTGGTGAGATTTTTGTCTGGGCTGGGACAGTCGCATCACAATCCTTCTGGGTCTTTCTTCTAGATCCTGAAAGAGACCCCCTCTGGTTGAAGTCCTGAGCTTCACCTCTGAAGTTGGAGGCTTCCGATCTGTAGCGTTCAGATGAAGATACAGTGTGACGTGTGCGAGAAAGCTCCGGCCACGGTCATCTGCTGCGCCGACGAGGCGGCCCTGTGTGCGAAGTGCGATGTGGAGGTCCACGCGGCGAACAAGCTAGCAAGCAAGCACCAGCGGCTCCTCCTACAGAACCTCTCCGACAAGCTCCCTCTCTGTGACATATGTCAGGTAAATCAACAGTTCTTATTTTTCTTCTCTCCTTTTTGTGCGTGTAAATGTGATGCATGATAATTTCCTATTGCTGTGCGCATGTGAGGCAGCTCTCTTCTTTAAACCATTCTGTTCATGGTCGGTTGACAAACTTTAGTTTGTTTCTGCTCTATCTTTGATGTGTCTGTGTTACGAGAAAAGGCCAAAAAATGACTCAGAGAAAGTGGAAGAAATAAGAAATCTCCTTGAAGACGAGTTGCTGTTTTCGTTCAATTAATAAGACAGATGCCCTTAAACAGTGCCATTGTCTCCACGCAAAAGGAGCCATAAGATTACCCTAAAGATGCCTTAGGCTTCCATGATTGACGGCCCTACAATAGAAACTTTAGGCATTGGCTTTACCGAAGTGTGGAAATGGAAAATTTGCGTGCGGAAGCTTCAGATGGTAGAAAGGTTATACAAAATTGGAGGCTTTTGAACTGCCTGGCCTAAGGACTATGAAGTTGAACTATTATATATGATCACCTTAATGAAGATTGCGCTCATTTTTTCAGGAGAAACCAGCTTTTGTATTCTGTGTGGAAGACAGAGCTCTTTTCTGCGAAAACTGCGATGAACCAATCCACTCAGCAAATAGCTTTGCTGCAAACCACCAGCGGTTCCTCGCCACTGGAATCAGGGTGGCATTGAACTCTTCTAGCAGCTGCACAAAGGATGTGGAGAAGACCCACTGGGAACCACCGAGCAAGAAAGGGCCACATCCTGTCAAGAAAGCTCCCCAAAATCAGCAGCCTCCAAGCTTTGTGACCTCTTGGGAGATGGATGAGCTGTTGCAATTCGAAGATTTTGAGTCCTCTGATAAGGTATTGGCAACAATTGCTGGTATTTCCTTCAGTTGTTTCACTCTGTTTCCGTGCAATTTACACTAAAAGAAGTTCTAACACCATCATCTAGCTCCAAAGATTTGGTTTATGTGAAATAATAGTGACAATACATCTTATGCCAAATTGCTGTGGATGATAAATCATAGAAGGGACAGTGTCTTCCCCATTGTGAAGCCCTTATTGCAGTGTCTTATGGTTATTACATTAGCATGTGATCTATAAATTTTCTGAAATTCTTTTCACTGAAGCATTTATTAGACTATGAGTTATAACCAAGTTTAATTATTATCATTTTGCAGAAAGAGCAGCTTGCGTTCAATGAGCTAGATATGATAGCAGATATGGGTCTCTTTGCTGATCAGATCCCCCAAGTAACCCTAGCAGCAGCAGAAGTCCCTCAACTTCCCCTTCCAACATCACATAACTGTGCTACTTATCGAAACTCTAAATCCAACATGCCCCTGAAGAGGCCAAGGTTGGAATTTCCAGAAGATGATCTTGAGTATTTCACCGTGCCTGATCTTGGTTGAGATTGGAACATGTATATTTGCACACCCATGAACGCACTGTAACTTGGCAAGTATGCATGAACACGAAACTAGGAGAAAGTAGTTGTTTCATTTTGGGAAGGAATTTCCATCTTTGTCCATGCTGTGTAACTTCTCCTTGATTCTGAATCGTCCTAATGGTACCATTCCATCCGTGATGGAATCCTGCTCTTGATATATAGTCATGTTGGTATGAACAGAATCAGTGCCTTATATCTACCTTATATAATTCTCGTTCCTTTTTCCTTTTTTGGTTTGTAATTTGTAATTCTTTGTTCTTGGTGTTTCATTTCACTTCGCTGTTTATTTTGCTTCAATCTCGGGCATTTATCCTCGAAGAAGCTGGAAATCTTAGGACTAAAGGGTAGGAAAGCAAAGGTCAAAATTACTCATTTTGATAGTCCAATAGTGATCATTATTTCAAATTCATTTCAACCCAATTTGAGTTTCAATGGGTGGCAGTGAAGCAATTATGAAAATTTTCTTCCGCTCGTCTCCATAGCTGAATCCCTGGATAGGCATGTGGGTGTGGGTATCTCAATAGTAAATGGGAGATTCAAAAGTCATATCTTCCTGACGTACTATTATTCGTCGGATTACTCCAGACTAAGGATGGTCGGATGAAGGCTTCGTTATTGGTTGCTAGAGCCACTTAAGCACTTCCGTTCCTCCCAGTACAATGACTTGTTTCTCATCACTTAGTCATTTAGTGCCGCTTTTTAAGGTTGTATTTCTAAACCCAAGTTTTAAAGATGCAAAAATCATCGGATGCTAAACGGTTGGTTGACAAAAACTTCATTAGCGGCTGGTGAGCCCTCCTTGCTTGTACAATTCAGTGCCCTTCTAGTTTTCTGGTTACAATGGAAGGAAAGAGTCATACTCGCATCGAAATCTCACCATTTATCCATGTCGTATTATCAGTTGCCAATCCTACGTAAATGGGATTGAATTGATAATTTCAAGCAATGGCAGGGTACCACTGCAGGTAAAATGAAATAGTAGTTCTATATCTCTTTTACGGTTTCAATTGACTTGACTAAGCAGGAAGAGATGAGAATGAACCCTCAACATCTTCTCTCTTTTTGGCTGAGTAGAAAATTCCTCATTAATCAAAGATCCGAATAACAAGAACAACCATCTAAGAGAATCAAAACTAAAGAAGATGGGGCTGTGAAGCCCAATTTTCATGACAAATCGGATGATAATTCGTAGCAACCCAAGCTGCACAGATGTTCACCGAATTTCAGACATAGGCTGGAATTTCGCCAAGTGCCGCTTGAATAACGTCAAGAAACCGCACGAGGGCCCATGGTACATGCAGAAGTAGGTCTAAAAATTACTGCTGAAGATCTCCGCTGTCCGTTTCTACAACAGCCAGAGCCCACATCTGTGGTGCCTCTAACACTTCAGCTTCAGTAGCTTCTTGAGTGGAGCCAGCCACCATCTTTGCCACATTATCCACCGTTCTTCTCTGATAATCGCAGGCAATGGTTCTGATTTCTGTTTACTGAAGCGAGTTCAGTTGCATTGACTAAGCAGAGAGATACAAGATAAAATAGAATTCTTCGGGGCAGGGGAAGGGTGAATCAAGAGTCCAGACCGCACAAACGGAGGAGCTTATAGTCTCCATCTCTGAGACACGCCCGAGAACCCTTTTACAATGCCGATTCATTGCATCCTCCTTCCTACAAGTCTAGTTTTCATGTTTTTGAGATGTCCAAATTCGACCACAAAGGGAAGGGGAACGAGAGGAAAGTGCAACATATACAACAGGAAACCAACTGTTCCAATGGGATTTCAATAAAAACACTACATAAACAATGCACAGCAAAAGTTTCAACTAACCCATACACCGGCTGCTAGACAGATAGAGAGCAACGTTAGATCACCAAAAGCAGACTGATTTTCCCCAACAGGGCATGGCAGTTGTGCAGAAACTATGGTCCTATTTTTAAAAACTAAAGGCTCAAATAATCATCTCCCAAACTACATCTAGCGCAGAACGATAAATGAAAGCTTTAACAAACATAAACAGCACTCAATCCTTCATTACAGATGTGGAATCTGCTGCATTTCCATCCTTCAGGCCAGAAGAAGGCATGGAGCCTTTGTGCTGCTGCTGCTGCTGATGCTCTTGTTGAAGCTGCTGTTGCTGTTGCTGTTGCTGTTGAAGCTGATGAAGATGATGTTGCTGCTGCTGTTGAAACTGTTGTTGTTGTTGCTGTTGCTGCTGCTTCTGAGATTGGATCTGAAGCTGTTGGAATTGCTGGGCAGTAAGTAGAGTGTGCATCTCCTGGTGGTTGGGATAGAACTGCTGCCCAGATCCGTACGGAGGGAAGTTCATCATTGGTCCACCATTGGGCATCGCTTGGCCAGTGAGTACCTTCAGATGCTGGATTTCCTCTTTCAGTGCATCATTCAGGGCTAATGAACAACAAAAACAATAATCTCATCTTCTTTTCATTTCTCAACAGGAAAGTATGTTCAAAAGAGAAGGAGAAAGAAGAAAAGGACAAAGGCCAAGGTTTTTCATCATTGTTCTAACTTGCCAATGCCCTATTGTAGCAGAGATGCATATTTTTGCATCCTAATATAATTGAATATGTATTTTCATGAGAAATTATACTTCATGGTTCAGAGCAGATTTATTAAGAAAACCTAGATCTGGGGATGCAAATGAAAATTCCTGCTAAAGAAAAAGGGGATGCATGTCCACCAGTCCGCGAAATGAATTTCTTCTATTCCATTTCCTAGTTTATCCATGATAGCAAATGAACCACTCATGATTCTGAAAAGAATTAAGAGTAATGAGCCTACCATCCTGCAAATGAACCTGTTGCTCCATAGTCTGCAAACGCAGTTTCAATTCACTGTTTTCGGCAGTCAATCCAGTTGTGTCTCTCTGTTAAAAACGTAGGTGGAGGATGCACATTAAAGCAAAAAATCACAAAACAGAGAGAGACCTTCAGATAAATTTTCATCTCCTAACAAACAATATATAATATGATAATCTTACCTGCAACAGGGTCAACTGAGCCGACAGTGATGTAGCTTCTGTTTGGAGAGTCTGCACTTTCCTCTCAAGCTCAGCTATGTATCGCATCTTCCTCTCCTTGGACCTTGCAGCTGACTGCCTGTTTGCCCAAATCCTTCACATAGTGGAAACTTTAAATCTCAGAGTATTGTTACCTAAAGAACCATTTAAAGGGATACAAAGCCACTCCCCAAAACAAATTCTTTTCCTTTTCCGATACTCTCCCTACACCAATACTTGAGCTAGATAAAAGAGCAGTGTGCAGCCATCAATTGCACATTATTTCCTTTCTATTACCACTAAACTGCAGCTAAAAAGCATTGGAACGATATTTCTCTCAAATATCAAATGTCAAACAAGACTGCTTCAACAAGAGACTATACAATACCTCTTTGCCCTCTTAGGATCAATCAATGCGAGCTCAGCAAGTTTGGCAGCAGAAATAGCCTTCTTTGTATCTGCTGCGGAGGGTTCCTCTGAGCCTGACACAAGCATCTCAGGCTTGATGCTCGTTGAACCATCCATAGATTGGCTATGCTGGTGCCTCACACGGGGCTTCTCACTGGGCCCTGCTGCCAAGACCTCAAAAGAAGAATTCCCCACATCCATACCCGAAACAGGCCTGGTTACTACAGGACTAGCTGAAACAGAAGCAGAGTGCTCCTCGACCTGTAATGAGGACATAGCCGAAGAACTGAACTTGTCCATATCAAGATACATAGACAGTAAGTCATCTTCAGTCTCATCTGACAGAGATGGCCCATCACCCGCCGCAGCACCAACAACACCGAGATCGCTGTCAAAGCTAAGATCATCAGGAAGAGTAAGAATCTCCGAGTGGGCACGACGGTGGCCAATATTCCTAGGCGGGTTATCAGGCATTCTACTAAGATCATGGCTGAAGTGGCCTGGGTCAGGACCCGAAACTGAACTCGAACCCGTGTGCAGGCCAGGATGAGGTGGCATCGGAGGGAGCTGAGCCAATGTAGAAGATGATGGTGATGGCTCTGATTTCAATTTAAATGCATCCCAAGGACGGGGGAAATTACCATGGGAGCCACCACCACCATGAAACTGAGCTTTATCCTTATTATCCATAGCCCCACAACCTAAGAACCCTATCCAACTAAATCAAGAGCATACGCCAAAATGTTCAGCAGAAACCTAAGGATTGCACAAAAGGGTAACCCCAGAAACCCTAGAGCCAACAGGAATCCAATCTATTATTATTCATCCACTCAGACAGAAGATCGTAGATTCGGAAATTTAGGGAGCTTGAAATAAAACAGAACGTCTAGCGGAAGCAATGAGATGCGTCGAGGAATGTAATTAGATCGACGAGTCAGAGACTCAACGACCAAAAAAGAAAAGAAAGAAAGGACGAAAGGATTATTAGCGCAGGCAAACGGAGATAACAGAAGCAACCAATATAAACCCTAGCTGCTGTACAGGCATCATCGTTGGGGCTGCAAATGTACAGAAGCTCAGTCGTACAACAAATGTAGGAAGGAACTCGGAAAAGTCTTCCTTTGGTTACCCCTAAATATTCACTCTCCAATGCACGGCCTGACAGCCGCTTTAAATGTGTAATTTTTGTTTTTTTTNTCAATTTTCCGACAAAAAAAAAAGTTTGCAGCTCATATGGAAAACGAAAATGCAACCTTTGCTTTTCCAGTAAAATAATAATAATGATAATAATATGGCCAATAAATTCATTGAAAAACCCTACTTCTTAACAAGATTCTTTGGAAATTCTGTCTTACCATATGGTATGATAACTCTTCCCCACCCCCCACCCCAAAAAAAAGTGCCAAATGTGGTAAATAATACTAGGAACTGAAATTGTATTTTTTTAAAGTGACCAACATGGAGATCAATTAGATAAAACAAATGCATTCACTCTTTAGTTTATGGCATGTAAACAAATTATAAATTTATTCCATAGGAGAACTTATTGACAGGTGTAAAACATGGTGATTATCGGGCAAATTTGCTAAATCCTTCAGACCACCGTCTCCTTCAGTCCAGTTCTGAAAAAGCCGTTTCAGATCAATCGGCACCGAATATCCGAATTGAGCACGGTTTGGAATATAGGTCTGAACCATAGTTTTTAAAACCAGACCGGGCCGGCCGGTTCGATTAGGAACCGGCCACTCCCTCGGTCCGATTCTCACAAAAAAATCCAATTATTATTTAAATAGGGTCAAATCCAATTGAACCGGCCGATTTTTACTTGAACCAATAAATCTAATTGAATCAGTAAGAAAACCGACCAATTTAAAAATAAAAATATATGATAATATACTTATTTTATTTTACTAGATTTATATTTATATTTTAT
>CXYZ01007957.1:88878-109367 GCA_900006705.1 Sonneratia caseolaris
ATTATTTATTAAACATGCGGTTCAACCCATTGAACCTCGATCCAACCCATGAACCCATACCTTGACCAGTTCCTGGCCCGGTCCGGTTTTAAAAACTATAGTCTGAACCATGTCCATTTTGCTTTACCGGTGCGATACCGCGGGCCCCATAACACCAAGCACAACTCACGAGACGTGCTGAAGAGTGAAGCCTGGAATTCTGAGGAGCCAGCATCTTAAAAATGCACAGTGAAAGATGGACGATACGCCACCTTTCGACTGTAAATCTCCAGTTCTGTCTTACATATTGCCTCGCACACGCCATGTTCCCAATGAAAGAGGCTTCGCGAGCTCAACTTGCATATCAGGAGCAAGAGTAAAGACCAACAAACACCACCAGAATCAAAATATTTACGTGCAGATCAACATGGAGACGGGCTTCCTAGCCGGGAACTATCGTCTTCTGAAACGGGTCAACAGGGATAGATGGGACATGGAGAGTCGGAGATCCGAGCTTATCAGCCAGAGGTAACTTCAACTGATCTCGGGCTCTTCATCACATAAAGGTAAGTAGTCATACAAAGAAAAGGGCAACATTGAGTGGACCATTTGCCTCGGAGATCAGAAAATGTATTCTGGCAGCTGGAAAGGAACAGGTGCCACTTCTACAAGGAACGGGCCACCTTTTGGTTCTGTCAACCTGGTAAATGGACAAAACTCATCAATAACCCGTTTCATTTGGAGCATAGAAATCATATCAGAAGGAAGGACAGACTATTTGCAAAGTCAGTTTAAAAGTTTATTCAAAGAACCTTAATGAGGGTCCACTTGTATGACTTCTCAATTGAGATGCTTAAACAAAACACTTTGCTTATTGGTTGTATTCCCAAACTCAAAGCACCTTATGTTAACAACTACTCTGTTGATGTAAGTCATTTCTATGAAAATCATCTGCCGAAGCATCCTATAGAATCTTCTCAAGGGGTTAAAAGCTGCCTCTTGAAGTCCCGAAAGTTTGGGGTTGGGAGAGAAAACTAACTAGTTGCGTCTAGATCTTATGGTTTCTATCCAGAAAACCCGCTTAAGGCAGTAAGACTGGGAACACCATGTTTCAGCCAACGCCATTTTTAGAAATCTCAGGTTCATTCGCAATGGGAAGAAAGGGGCCAAAAGCAGTAGATTGCCACAGTCATCCAATGCTATCATTTACTGATAAATGGGGAGTATTAACTGAGAAAAGAATCAAAAAGGGGTAACCATAGTGTAGCACTACCTGCCAGGAATAAAAGCAAAGGAACCTTCAATAGATCCTCTGGAAGATTGTTGTTCTGAGCCACTCTCATAGACAAACTCCTTACCACCCGCATGCAAAAGAGGGAACTGCAAAAGCATAACACATAACCACTGGTAAGGTCTCAAACTCTCTTGAAATATCATGGGATAAGTACATACGCTATAACTAAAAAGAATCAGGAGTTCTTCACCATTACCAAAAGCAAAGGCAACAAATATATATTCAATTTATTGAATGATACTGGAATCTCCGATATCATTTTAATGATGAAACTCATATTTTACTAACAAATGGAATAGAAAAGCAGTGCAAAACCATGTTAAAATTTTCCATTAATGCAGGCTCCAAAGAACATGAAAATGAAAAAAAAACAAACAAACAAACCATGGAATTACATTTAAGCAAGAATAAATACAAACATTAGAAATATCCTAAGTAAAACTCTACCTTTCCAATAACACCTTCTCCATTAACATTATCAACTATAGCATCATCAGCACGGATTATCCAATATCTCCGGTGCAGCTGGCAAGATTGGAAGTAAGTACCATTTAAGAAGCATCCTTCAGGAAGGAGGGACAAGCGGATTGAATAAGAAAATAGATATTGTTCCAAATAAGAACGCTCTGGGATGAATACAGCTGAACCCCGAACCTGGAAAAGATTTATTATCAACAGACTTCAAATAATAAGAATCATAGCATCATAAACATCCAGAAGCAAATATATGTCTATAGAATCCTTCTCTCTTCCATTAAGTTTGAAATAGGTGATAAATTTCCATCAAGTTGTAGTTTAGTAACTAGAATAACTGGAATGAATGTTTACTACCATCAAGGTAAACTAAAGTACAGAAAACATCTACCACTACAGCTATAATAAAGCATGAATCAGTATGTACGAAGAAATTGATGGAGGCAGAAAAGGTTCATTTGAAAACATCAGACATAAAAAGTACTACATACCATTACTTATTCTTATAATAGCTGGATGTGACGACCGAAACGATATTCCTTATACATATCACATATGATAGATTTGTGCAATGTAAGTCAAACCCGCATGAAACTTCCCCAGTGAAAACTAGTCACTAGTCATAGTAAAGAATCATTCCACCCTCAGCAGAAAGTAATGGATAAGTTTAAAGTTGCGAAACAAATTCACCAAGAAAGTGAGAACAAATTGCATATGTAGTTCGAAGGAGTCAAAAGAATTTGAGCCTCCATAATTTTAAAGATCATGCTATACTGGTCAATGACGCAAGAAAAAATGCATACAATCTAACATTGCACCCTTACCTTGACACCATTAGTAATGGCAGTTGTACAAAGTGGAGGCTCCTCTGGGAACTGAGAAATTCCTCTAAAGTCTCCTCCTTCACGGAATTTAATGATACCACTTTGCAGCCGACGCCCATGCTCCTCCAGCCACAACAACATAGCATCCTGTCCTTGGTCGCTATTCATATCATGTACAGACCTCAAGAGTTTATTTGGTACGCATTGCATCATTTCACCATCTACTGGAAGCTTCCTGGTTCCAACATACAGTTGACCAGCACTACAGTCGAGAAAAAACAGCTTTTCTGCCGATGTGCACGAAGCAGCCACAACTATGCACTGAGATCTGGTTGAAAACTCCAGGTGACATACAATATGATTTGTTTCTAGGACCACCTGATTTAACGGTAACAGGTACACATTTACCAGGTGGTCATAGAAAATGTATCCACCTATAAGACCTCGCGTACTCTCAAGACTTGTAGTGATAGAATCACCATATGGGATTTCCTGACCATCATGGAAACGGTAGAGAATTCTTGTGGGAAGAGGCAATTTTACTTTCAAAACTCTCTCTACCTCTTGAAGGTCAGCTTCAGTTGCACCTCTACGAAGTGTTGCCTTAGCCTCTGGGAAATTTGTCAATAGCCAGTCCTGGAGCTTGTCCCAACATCTCTTTACCCGCTTCACAAGGGCCCAAGGGTACATATGAAAAGCTTCTCGCCATCGTTTATAAGCTTCCTACATGTAATTTTGCAGATTTAAAAGAGAAATGTCAAGCAGTAGGAAGCTATTTTATCTGTGAAACAAGAATCTGATGCCACAACTACTGAGGGGCAGGGCCAACTTAATATAAGAGGATACCATGCTTCCAATAAATTCCCAAAGACATGAATGCATTTTTCCCAGTATTTTCCCCGGCTCATTTATCTCACAAGTCAACAGCAAAAGTAGTTGAACTCACTCTACGTTAGTGATTCCCAATCACCCCGCACTACTTAAACACACTATTAGGCTTCAGATAATAGCATTCACTGTGCATGATATCCCATAGATATTCGAGCTCATACAGGTAAGTCGATTTTATATTTCAGATATCCACCTCAATCAAACACACAGGGCAACAGAATTTAACAACCAAGATTCGCTCTACTGTGCACGAATAGAAACCAAGCAAATTCATGAAAATCTCCGTTATGCTTGATCATAATATTATACTTAATCCTCACACCACCAAAAAAAAAAAACTACAAAAATTCCTCAGCAACGGATCCAAATGAATAAATCCCGATTCACCCATCAGTTCCACAGGTTTCTTCCGTCACCAGAGGCTGCCCCAAGGTGAAAAATCCACCCGAACATGTAAATTGAACTCATCACAAAGCAAAAGCGAGGCCACCTGATCAATTCCTCACAGCCCAGAGCTCACACGCAGAACTAGTGGGAGGATCAGTTACCTTGAAGGAAGGGACGGGATCACCGAGATGGTCGAGAGGAGAGGAGAGGCCAAGCTCGTCGGAGCAGAACTTGGACCAGAGAGCGTCCTCCGAAGCCAAAAGCATCAGCTTCTTGCTGACGCACGCCACCCTCCCCGCAGACTCCGGCCCAATCTTGGCCAGAATCAAGTGCAGAGCAAGATCTCCCACCGCCTCCAGCTCCATCCTCCGCCTCTTCCTCCTCGCTCTTGTTGAAGGATAGTACGAATGGAAAGTGGTGCAGCGAAATAATGGCCTAATCGAGAGAGATGCGCTCGGGAGGTACTGTCCATCTGCGGTGGAGAGCATTCAAGGTCCTGTAGAAACGCACAGTGGGGTGACTGGCCACGCCCTTTAGGCCGCAAGATGAACCGCAGCGTCGGTGCATCGAACGGTTCATATTTACTCTTGGGGGTTCAGCTGAGCTCTTGAATCATGACTGCTGACAGTATGGTCGCCGAAGGGAAAAGACCCACGTGCGCAATGTTTTTTTTATTCTTTTTCCCACCGATGACCGTCAAGGCCCCGACCCGATCGAGGAATTCGGCCCAGAACCCTAGTACAATGTTTGAGATATTATATGCTCTCTCTCTCTCTCTCTCTCTCTCTCTCTCTCTTTTAATGGTAGACATGAATTCCAATTAAAAGCTGAATGCAAGCACCCTCAAGGCCATCGTACAAATTGAATGGCGGGGCGCCCAAAAATTAACAAAGTGCGGGCATCCTTTGAATGCTGAAACCCATTAGCAAACAGTATGCCAAGCAGTACAGACACAACAGATTATTACCGCCCATTCATATCTCTAGCCGCATGTAACTGTAGAATCCTGTCACCTCCTAAAAGCACAAATGACTGCTTTTTTTTTTTTTATACAACCCAAGCATGAACACAACCCACTTTGCTAAATAAAGACCAAAGCCATCGTCAGCAACACCTACGCAAGCCACTAGTTCTATTTTCACCACCTCATGAAGACGCTCTCGGATTGATTTAATTAAGTGAATCAAGTAACTGTAGCAGGTGGGACCACAAATAAGCTGGGTGCACAGGTCGAAGTTTGGGAAGGCAACTAGAATCTTGACAAGTGAAAGGAGGACGATCATGACTGCAATGGAAGAGTCGTCCGAGGAAGTATTGTGTTGGCAAGCTCTTCATTCACCTTCTCAGAAAGTGGCGGCATCTGCTTCATTATCGCAGGCTGGTCGCTTAGTCTGAGGAAAACAAACCCGGTTGGTGAGAAAATAAGAGGAAGAAGTTTAATCAATGGATTAGAAATAGCCTTGAGTAAACTGAGTTATTACAGACAAATAGCCCGGAAGGGACAATGGAGTCTAAATGGCAAGACCACTATAGGAAATATAGGCCTAGTAACTATTCATGCCAATGAACTTCAGCCGAAAGCTATATCAACTTCCTTCTATCACATAAGCCATTTGTCCGTTAATTACTGAGTTTAAATGTCTTTACCTTCAATGAAATGTGCATAACGAATAGAGAGAACATCCGAGCCTAGAAAAATAAGACAACTTAATAGATTCTGCAACTTACTCATTCATAATTTTCAGTATGTTGTCACGGGTTTGGCAGAAGAGGTTGATATTCTCCTGTATCTGAAAATTAACATAAGTCAAGTAGTGTACATTGATATGCCAAATTCATTTTACAAGTGCCAAGCATGTGCAATAAAAGATTCTCCCCTCAAATTATATCATGTCAAGAAAGAAAAGTGTAACGTCCAATTTCCTCTTACAGCATAGAAGCAGCCTAAATATTTCATTTTTGTCCATATTAATGAGGCACAGCAGTTTCAGAGATAATACTTCAGCTCCACACAGATAACCCTTCACATAAGAATATCAGAATTCCATGGAGAACATATCACACAGAATATCATTAAATAACAATAACATAGAGTTTTTCTTCTGTTCCTTTTCTATGGATTTTGGGGATAGCCTGAGACAGAAAGGGCTAGACACACGTAAACTAAAGAATATCAGACAATGGAATTTTCATTGAAGCAAACTATTTACACGTGAATGCAAATTTTTTATTTTATAGATGCACATATTTACATATCTCTATATGGTGAAACCAAAAGTATAGAGGCTTCACCTGCAATGCCGCAAGATTCGCAGAAATCTGATTGAAGGCCTGAGCATTTTGCTCAAGCAGCTCTCCAGTAGGGCCACCAATAGCTGGCACCATTATGATGAAATTTTCAGTGTAAAATATGTAGATATAAGAATAATGAATAATTACCGATAGCGAGATTTACAGACTATAGAAACAAAGAGCTAATTTTTTTTCCCAGGAATGTATGCCCAATGCACTTGTTCTGTCTATGATTATCTATCACATTTGACTCACTAGAACACCCTCATACAAGGATCTTAATGTTTGAATTCTTTTAACATAGTGACCCTTTTATTCAACAGAGTAGATCTTTGTTGGCACTATTTCATCTAACGATAATCAAGCACCACATTAAGAAATTAATTTTTCACAACGAGCAAGTGAAAACATAACTGAACATCAAGTGCATCTTCTCAGATTCCTAAAATGGCATAGAATCATATATTATCCCAAAAAAAGTATAGAAACATACAAAATGGAAACTTTTACTTCACCTTTATATGAGACACCATCATCATTGTCCATTGAAATCACGGGTGGAGCATATGGAGGAACATTTGCACGTGCAACAAACTGTGATGACTTCACTGAAGGATCGTTGACCCTTTCCTGAAAGATGAACAGATAAAATTCTTTTGACAAATTGCATAGAAGGCACAAAGGAATTTAATTCTTCCATACAGCAATGGAAGGGAAACAACACTTGTAACAATCTTGTTTCTAGATAGAGGTTCCAAACATACCATGTTCTTCCAAACAACAAACTGAATTTAGGGAGTAACTTTCTAAATTAGATTCCAAAAACTGAATATAGGGAGTATACAATCCTGAAATAATGATAGTGACTTCAAGCCCCTGTAGCAGGATTCATTTCTCCAAAAAACATTAATATTTTTGTTTGACAATCCTACACGCCAAAATCTAGTACATTAATCCTATAAGATATGCACCAGAAACTAGTTAACCAGAGCATATAGATGACAAAGGATAAAATAACAGGAAATAACGTACCTTTTTCTCTTTGCTTTTCCTTGACAAATTGTGTTCCTCCTTCCTCCTCTTGCTATTTTCTTTTTTCTGGAAAGATAGATCGCATCTCACATGAAGCTTAATACACGCAGACATATCATTTTTCATTGACAAATAAAGAATTCTATTAATGAGCACTGTACAGAAATAACAGACTGATCAAGAACAAATGAACACAACATAAATTCAATCATGTTCACAAGACCATGATCCGTCCCCCATTGTACTCCTCTCTATACCAAAAATATACCTCCCTTGCACATCTTCTTATAAGACTGCTATCCTGTGACTCAATTCCTTGAAAGGCCTTTCTATTTCTCTCCATCCTAACAGTCCAAAATGGAGAGAGATATCACTACCTAGCTTTATGATATGTCCACATACATATAGACATATCATATCATAAAAAGAATCCTTGAAGTTTATGAAGTTTTATTACTTTATGCAACATATCTAAATTCAGTAATTCTCTAATGCCATAATGATCTCTTGAGAAAACAACAATTAATGCTAAAAAGCAGTCATCTTTTGTTGACAAGGATAAAAGCACCAATAGGATTATGACAAAACAATGGCCTAGAAGTCACCAGAATCAAGATATCAATGCTTACCGTCATCCATCTGACACGCAATGCAACGTCTCTAACTGTCTTATTTTTTAGCTGCATGGCTATCTTCGCATAACGAATAATATTAGATTCAGAGGCAAATCTGCAAGAAAGAAACAATATTCTCATTAGTTATTACTGAGGAATGCTGCACATAAGAATAGCATGGAAAGAGAATCACCTAGGCTCGGTTCAACCAAGAAACTATGTAAAGAAAGAAGTTTGAAGAAATCTCATTATACATAAAATTTTAAAGGGCAAAAGCATATCTACAGCCATTGGATCCAGCTTTTATCTATAATATTTCCAACAGACTCTGAACTTAACCTAAGTTAGGGAGTAAAACAGATGCAGACCCAACATAAATGGCGAAAGAACACCATCAGACAAATTAAAGATCAATCAAGAGCTGCACACATTTACATCCAACACCGTGTCTCTTTCAACAAGACACGATATAAAAGAGGGAAAAGCACTAATATGAAACTGCTTCGCTTAGACCAGAGCATCATGGAAAAATTTTCACCATGCAGAGGACACCAATCTCTCTCAGGATGTAGAGAGGATCTTAGCCATGCACATATCTTCGGTGCAATATGTAAGCTTTACCAGGTCAGCTGATTGGATTCCAAAACATTAGATCAGAAAGAGTATTTCAATGAACTATAAGCTTCATTCCTCCAAGAATCACTATCACAGTGCTCTTATGAGGAATTCTCAGTCAATGATCTGAGTAAATAAGGTAGTTGTTGCAACCCAATATGTAAAGTACGTGTGTAACCACAATAAATAGACAGATATATGACCCAGTAACACACGATGAAACTCATATTTATATTCCAGGTACTTTATTAACATTACCCGAGCTGTTCAGGAGTATTCCTTCGTACATAGCACAGGTATCTTCACGAGGCTACATATTAGCATCAAGTTTTCTCTTTAAGGGTATCTAAAGGCCATTTTGGATCGGAACGTGAAGAGCTCCCTTAGATCCAGCCAAATCTATAACTTGCGTTGCATCCAAACTCATAGCCAAAGAGGCATAACAAAACAAACACAGCTTATAAGCAAAAGATTCCTCATCTCCTAGAAAAAAAAACAAACAAAAAAGCAAAAAGCTTTAGTTAACCAAATAGTAACTTGTCAGAGGCCGTCAGCAACCATCCATACCGAAATTGGAAAAGAAGGGCCCGAAAATGACAGACTGAAAGTCTCGTGGATTACCAATCGATGCTCAGAATGTTAGCAGAAACATATACCCAAAAGCTAGACAATCAGCTTCGAGCAACTCACTCTGAGAGTCCCTGGTCGAGTATTGCCTGCTCCTCCGCGGTCCACTCCATGGAGATTCCGGGGTTGTGCTTCATGGCCGACGCCGTGGCAGACGTCTCCGGCGCCAAGCTCCCGTTCCCACTGAAAGCGGATGACGACGGGTGTGCAGGCTCCTGATGGTTCCCAGGTGGATTCGCCATGCCCAGAGGGAAGAAACCTTGGATTCGAGAACCCCACCGATAGACTTACCCTCCCGACTATCCTATCACCTTACCCGCGGCTGAATGCCCGAAGCTGAGCAAAATATTCCCAGAATCTTCACGACGAGTACGAGCAATCCGACCCGGTCCCCCGGCTCCCGCCACAATATTACCGGAAGTTCAGCTGCAGAGGAATTAACGAATCTCGACACAGGCACGGATACGGGACGCGCCTCAAGTCAAAGGGGCCAAGGGACTATCGTACGGAACACTGAATAGGATTACTGAATTTTATATATCATACATTAGACTGAAGGGAGCTCTCTAGGGATTTATGAGAGATTTGCGAAACCGCTTTCCGGTGGCAAAAGAGGGTTTCGATTCGACCTTTGTTCGAGGACGTTAGCAGACACAGCATTTTTATTTTTTGGATTTTTCCGCTTTTTCGGTCCCTTTTTTTTAATTATTGTTTTCCAACTTTTTATTTATTTATTTATTTTCGTTGCTTTACGTGTCTGAGCCCGGGATTGAAAACTTTCCTCACGAGCCACTACGTAAGGTAAGTCAATAAAAGTGAGGGAAAATAAGTAATTTAATGTCATCATACATATATATATATATATATATATATTTCACATGGGGACTGACTAAGTGAAAAAGGTCGAAAAAAATAAGAAAAAAAACTAGAATTGCTCGAAAAAAGAAAAGAATTATCTTAAACCCCATATGGAATTTGATTAATTTTTAATTAACGCGAAAATTTAGCCAAAGCATGTGAGACAGGAAAAAGTGACGAAATTGTATAGTCCTATTTAATGGTTTGTTTTATATTCTTTATATTTAATCGTAGTCCTACTTTAGTATGTACTTTATGGCTTTGCCTTTAATTAATGCATCCACTCAAAATTTTCATTTTTTGGTAAACTCAGCTCACACAGTAGTATTGTAACTGCACTTTGCATTGTTCTGCCAAAATAAATAAATAAATAAATAAAAGCTGTACTTTGGGTGGAAAACCAGGATTGGAAAATAAAAAATCGACTAAAAAAAGTGGGGACCTCACAACTTTACGTTAAAAAAAAAAACGACCCAATCCGACCGAGAGGGCTGGAAAGTGGAACCCTAGATTCATCTCACCTTCTTTTCTTTCAAACATAGTTTTTAAAACCGAACCGGACCAAAAATCGATATACGCATGAATTCATGGATCAGATCGATGGTTTAATAGGTTAAACCGCATATTTAATAAATGAAATTAATAATATAATATTACTAATAAATTTGCATAATATCATAATTTAAATATAATTTATAACAAAAATTATTAATATAACCGTTATATTAAACAAAAGTTTAATCTAAAATATAAATATGAGTTTAGTAAATAAAATAGATATATTATAATAAGTTTTTATTTTTGTTTTTAATTTTAAATCGGCCAGTTTTCTCACGAATTCAATTAGATTCACCGGCCGGTTCAATTAAAATTTTTCTCTTTAAATGTGCAATTGAATTTTTTATAGGAGTTGGACCGGGTGAGTGGCCGGTTCCTGGTCAAACCATCCGGTGAGTGGCCGGTTCCCGGTCAAACCATCCGGCCTCGTCCGATTTTTAAAACTATGCTTTCAAGTTTTCTTTGGGGCAATATGCCCCCATCCTTTTAGATTTTTAATTGAACCATTAAAGCTGTCGGAATCTATCCGTCTTTAATTATTGAATATATGATTGTTATTGGACTACACATTATATCATACTATATTTAATAATCATGGAGTTGGTCGTGGTCATCATCATCCAAGGCGGAAACAGACGTGGTGGTACCACCAAGGAGGACTGTGGTACAGTAGTTTCAGATATTACTCTAATGTAATTGATTCGGTGAGTTCAGTATCGTATATTGAAATCTTGTCCTGTATGATATGTTCGTGGTTAAATATAAAGAGCTCGAACATTACACAGTGGCATAGTAATATTACTATTATCACCGCCTCCCTTTTTCATTAAAAAAAAATAGGGAACCAGACATGGTATTTCCGATCGGACCCCGGTATCATATTCTAGAGGCGGGATTCTCATTCTCGAGCATCCTCCTTGATCGCATCGGTACGTTAGGATAGGATCAATTTGGGGTTATTGGACTAGTGGTTTCCTCACTAGACCATCAAGTGGATGATCCAAGCATCGAATCTTAAGTTGAATGGTCGACGGAGACTAGTCTTGAGGTGCGATTTGACTGGTCTTAAAATGCTTGCGACTATGGAGTCCAAACGACGACCGACCCAGCTCTTTGTACGTGCATGAGAATATAGAGCCGTCCGCGCTGGTATCGAATGTACGCCGTATGACTGCCAATACGTACTAGCGAGTGGATCACAAGTCCCATTAGTCTGTCGTGGGACGTCTCGCGGGTGACTAGACTTACTCGACTTAGGCACAACGTTGACATATGATCCTACGATCTCTCCAGTGAGGAATGAACATTTTTTTTTTTCATTTTAGGAACATCCATATCGAAGGTTGAATTATGGGAATTTGCGCTCTGGTTGAATTATATATTTAATAAATAACATTACCAATAAATCGACATAATATTATAATTTAAATATAATTTATCATTAATACAATCATTATATTAATTTCAAATTTAACATAAAATATGAATATAAGTTTAGTAAAATAAAATAAGTACGTTATAATCATTTTTAATTTTAAGTTAGTCGGTTTTCTCACCGGTTCAATTGAGTTCACTGGTTTGACCGGATTTGACCTAATTTAAAGTGTAATTGAATTATTTATGAGAATCAGATCATGTGAGCGGTTAGTTCCCAATCAAGCGGGTTGAACCGACCAGCCTAGTCCGATTTTTAAAACTATGCTTGAGATGGTTGGATATATCATTTTTTTAAGTAATATATCCGATCATTAAGAAAAAGATCACGATTAATCATAACATTCCCCGAATCGATACAATTCCAATATAAATTAATTAATAGTAGTAAAATTCTTGAATCAAGTGATACATATCAAAAGTCATTGATAGATCTTCCAGTGATAATAATATATAAATATATATAAATTTGAATAGCTATATGTAAGAAATTTAAAGTTAATAGATAATTTCATCAGAATGATTGAGTTAATGAATTATACTAAAGCACTTGCTTATGTCTCGATGAAATAAAGCAGTTAAGATGAATAATATATAGACATCAAACAACCTGGAGTTGAGCTAATAATTCACTCATTAGATCTCAAGTAAGTTATTTAAAGATCAAATTTCAAATTGGAATAATCGACAGAAATTTTCATATAAATTCTAATCCGATTGCAATTTAGTCTTAAGATACTTTTTGACTGGTCCAGAAATATAACGCGGTGAAAAAAAAAATCTATAGACATCCAAATATAAATCAAGTCAGATAATCTACATCCTAACTGTCATTATTGATGAGAATAAAGGACATAAAAAATTATTGAGGACTTTTGTATGACTAAGGTAAAGGTTTAGGACTGAAATTGCAATTATATTCTTTACTGACGTCCCGAATAGTTTATCGGACGGTTCACACGAAGGGGGAATATCGGACGGTTCAGAGAGACATATTAAATCGTAGTAAACCCTCCTCTCAGTCTCGTCCTCCTACCGCCGTCTCTGCCTTGCTCCAACTCCCTGCAATCGCACACTACGAGTCTACGACCCGGCGGCGAAAATGGTGATTGTCTCTCAGCTTCAGTGACTATGCGCTCTTAGCGTTGTCTCTCGAACTCCGCTCCTCTCTGCGGCTTGTAACCTTTGAACTTGATAGTCGTGGTCGATTTTTTGATGTGCAGCCTTTCAAGAGATACGTTGAGATCGGGAGGGTCGCCCTCGTCAACTACGGCAAGGAGTATGGACGGCTTGTCGTGATCGTCGACGTCATTGATCAGAACCGAGTATGTGCCTTCTTTCCTGCTTCAAATTGGAATCACTTGCTTCCTTCCGCAGCTCATTATTATTTATGCTGACATTTTTGACTGCTTGCTTTGAGGAGCGTAAGTGAGTATCATCACGATTCCGTAGGTTAGCTAACTGAGAAAGTTTCGTGACTGTATTGGTTCTTTAGCTGCTCAGTGTTACGATTGATCTCAGCTGTGCTTAGAAATAGTAATTATTTCGCCATGAGGTAGGAGATGTTTTTGAATTCTTGCTCTCGTAAAAGCTGCCCGTGTTGATGGTTTTGGTTTCGGTGTACTCCTCATGTAGCTGTTGATTCTCTTTGAGATAGTTCAATAACAAGGAAGATTTAATATGGCTTCTCGAAGTGCGTTTCTTACTTTGTCTATTTTTGGCATTCACCGTGGAGAATACTTGGTCGAAGTTAATCCATTTATTTACTATGTAAAACTTTCAAACCTGTATGTCTTGTCTTTGTCTCAGCTGTTATATGATCGTGTGTAATTTTTCCCTATCTACAAGAGAACTTACTTTGTCATATTCCTTATGTAAGTAAATATTTTGGATTGTGAAATTATCATTTAACAAACAAGAAAAGCGAAACTCCTGGTTGGAGCAAAGCTCTCTTGCCTTTGTGACCATTCTTGCACACTGTGGATCTTCAATTTCATCTCAACTGAAGTAGCATCCTCTTGGACCTTTTGGGGAAGGTTCTCCCTTTCCTAGTTTTATTGAAGATCTCTTAGCTTTCACAACTTTGGATGTCAAAACATATGGATAACGACAACCAACTAGCTGTTGTAAAGTTCAATCTTAGTAGATGAAAATATGGTTTATTGTTTGTTACCCAAGAGAAATGGTGATAGAAAAGAAAGAAATCTTCCTGTTGTATTCAAACTTCACGAAGCATGTTATGATTTCCTTTATTTTGAAGGAAGAATTGCTTGGGGTGTTCAGTATCATCATCATTCTATTCTGGTTAGGGTAGATATTTAGTAATCTTGTAATTTCTCGGTTACTCCTTTCTTTTCAGGCCCTTGTCGATGCCCCTGATATGGTCAGAACACAGATGAACTTTAAGAGGCTCTCGCTCACTGACATCAAAATCGACATCAAGAGGATCCCCAAGAAGAAGACACTTATTCAAGCTATGCAAGAAGCGGGTGGGCTCAATCACCTGTTACTCTAGAATTTAAAATTTTCATAGGCCTGTTCAAGATGCTTTTGTTGCTTCTCTGTAAGTAGTTCCATCATGTTTGATTGGCAGATGTCCAGGGTAAATGGGAAAAGAGCTCTTGGGGCAGGAAGCTTATTGTTCAAAAGAAGAGGGCGTGCCTTAACGACTTTGACCGATTTAAGCTCATGTTGGCCAAAATCAAGGTTTGTATCTGTTGCTCTTGCTTTTTACTATACAGTAGAGCATCTGAATGACTCCTTGTGAACCTACGTCTTATTATCAAATTCTACTTCACTTTCTGACTCAAATATCACCAGCCATCTCACACTGAACATTAATGAGATAATTTATTTGATCGTGTGCAGAGGGGTGGATTGATTAGGCAAGAGCTCTCGAAGCTGAAGAAGGAGGCTCCATGATAATTCTCAGGTCTTGAGTTCAGTTAATTTTTGTTTTGGTCCTTTGAGTTCTGCAGTACTGAATATTTATATTACCTTGCTCAGTTTGCTTCTATATGGGACCGATTATAATGGGCAGTTTGAAGTCTAATCGTTGCTTTCGGAATGTTGAATTCATACCAAGGGCTAACTTTTTGCCTTGCACCATTATTGCACGTTATGATTAAGACTATACCAGCAGCCTATGTGCAATTTAATTGTTCCATCGTGTGATTCTGATTAATAAGCAGGCTCGTTTCACTAGCCACTAACATGACAAGTTCTCTGTGTTGATAATATCCTCTTGTTCAGCAGCCCATCAGGGCAGGCTGATCTCCAAACACCTTCAACAGTTCAATGATCCGGTATACAGTTACGTTGATCGTTCTATCCGAAAAAGAAAATGGTAATCGGCTAGCCTGAGATTCGGTTTTGGGAATGAAGATCTATGAAAGTCAGCTGCCAACCAAAGCTATGCGTTGCTCAAGAACTGTTCAAATTTCCTAATGAGTCTTCATTAACGAATGGATGAATCCGACAGTTTATTCACATCGGAGCAGACTCTGTTCATTGGAAAAGATAAAACGGGGACCCTATTTAGACCCGGCCGGTTCAACCTCTAAAGGCGAACCTTAAGGTGCCTGCCGAATTTTCTTCAACCAAGATGCGAGTGACAAAATACTGGAGAACAATCATCCTTGAAGAGCTCAGCAAACGCTGAGACATAGACTGTACCCAGACATCTGTATAAATTAAGCCTGTGCATGCGATAAACGGAGAAGGGAGAAGGAATGAATTCTCTCGCCCAGTTTGAAATTATGGGGTGGAGCCAAGACATGCCCGACAAGGAAATAAGAAATACTTAATGCCACCATTTCGTGAATGAATTGCCATTACAAATATGCTGACTTATCAAACTAATAATTCTTCATTTGTAAAATTCAAAAAAAAAAAGGAAAGAAAGCTATTAGAGAATAAAATGTGTGTGGTAGACTCAATACTCTTAGGTTGGACAATGAGACGAGGAGGAGGAAACGAAGAGCCTTCCTGGAAATGACTCCCACAATCCCAAAAATTCCATTCAAAGTGAAGAACGAAGCCGAGGGACGTCAGTGACCCTCTCCTCTCAGTCAATTCAAACTTCCACGTCTTGCACGTAATCGTTGGGAGTCTTCATCTTTGATTCAGTTGCTGGATTGACCGGCAACTAGCTGCGTGCGTCCTCCCGAATCGTAACTTGGATCGCCGCTAGCGGCACTCCGTGGCCACGGCGACTGCGCTTCCACCTGTTGTGATTAAACTCGAGCGATGGGACTCAAAATCGGGGGGGTGGGGGGCGTTGTTCCTCCGATTCATTTCAACGAGTCGGAGCGTGCGGTGTTAGGCGTTACTATGACTCGGGTACTTTTTTAGCTTTGATATTGAACACTACAATAGTTCTACGCCGTGGGATGAAATTGCGAGTTAAAAAGTCTGCGGTGTGATCGGGAGATATTCAAAGCACGTGATCACGATATTGTTGGATTTCAACTGCTCTTATGATGATGCTTCCTTCGCTTACCATCCTCAAACTTTATAATAAAACTTTTTTTTTCAATATTTACAAATACAATAAAATCACAATTCAACGTACGAACGTATAAGAAAATCGTCGACTCATATTTATAATATTCATTCTTTTTTATAATTTAACAATATCAGAATGAAATTATACAGTAATGGTGCGAAAGAATGTGAAAGCATCGAAGTAGGAGACACGCTCAAACATTCAAACACGTGCAGCTGGGGAAACAAATGGCTCCGACCACAACAACCACAGCTAGTTGGTACAAATTTTATGGCATATATTTCTCTAATTAAGGTTTCGAGTTCAAGTCTCTTAGAACAACCGGCCAGCATAATAGGGATGCTGGCCAGCCATCCCGGCTAATGAGGCGGGCTGCGAATGGCTTGAGTCGATCGGCGAGCGGAGTTTACTTGCTCATTTAGATATTCGAATTTGACCAAAGGCCCTCGTTTTGACCTTTGAGCAAATGGGATCCGCGTCCGATTGACTTATTGAATTCGTGTACGTAGGTTATTGAATCCTCGGTCAACATGGAACGAGCCCTCGGGAAGTCCACCGCAAACACCTACCTCCACGAAAGGAATAATAGAAAAGTCTTTTATATATATATATATATATATATATATATTATGTCATGTAATAGTTTTTAAAATCAAATCCGACTAGAAACCGATTAAGATATGAATTTATGTATCGAACAATGAATTCAATAGATCGAATAGTACATTGAATAAATAATAATAATCAATCATAATTAGATTAAGTTTAATAAAAAAATATATAAATTTAAGTTTAACAATAATAAAATGTAATATAAATGTTCTTTTTTAAATAGATGCCAAGGTTGATAAGATTTATCATTTTAAAAATAGATTATAATTCACCCGGTTCAATCGTTAGTTTAATTGGGTTTGGTGGTCAAACCAGAAACCGAATGGTATAGATGAATTTGAGTAGATTTAGAGTATATTCAGGTTGATTAAGTAAATCATATCGGGTGACTGTAAGCTCCCGGTTGAATCGGTATGATTTTAAAAACTATATATAATATATGTGTGTGCATCATAAATTAACAAATATATAGTTAAAAGCATTATAAATATGTGATGAATTACAAGTATCACATTAATATATATTATTTGACATGTAATTCAATTCCTTGGTGCGACCAACTCAACCATGCTTGCACATCAATTTTCCAGGTACTTTGGTAGCTATAAATACTCCGACCACCACCGTCTAGCTTTCCATCCCAGCATACACAAACAGCACTACTGCCTCCTTTAGAATTCAACATCGAGTCACTCGCAGCGAGGGCCCCTGGGAAACATATGGATCTCCGAAGGTTCGGTGCTCTGGTAATCGTCCTGGTGGTCTCGGCGGCGATCGTGAGCATCGGGGGAGCGGAGGCGGCTCGTGCCCTGCCAGAAGAATTCGCCCGACCAAGCAACCTCTCCTCTGTTTATGGGAGGGCCCGTTTCACCTTGTCGTGCTGGTTCGAACGCTTGGCGTCCGGGCCTAGTCCCCGTGGCCCCGGCCACTGAATTGCTTAATTAATTACCTCATTTCACTGTACCCATATTGGTTAATTAATTTATATATATATATCGACTTGGTATCTAATTTGTGGTCGGCAAAGCATATGTATTTTTCGGAAATATTTATTATTGTAATTGTTTCGACGATGAGGGAGGAAGAATTGTTCAATCAATCTACTTCGGCGCATCCCCAAATTAATATTATATTTCAAAATCTTATCAAATCCACTCCGACCATCGACCGAACTCGCCCCCATTCGTCGATCGTGTGTCTTGCATCCCTTATAAGAATCTACATTATCACCGTAAAATTTGGTCGGACGCCGTTCGATCGGAAGCTGTGAGGATCGGGGACACACACGGGGTGCGGGATGAGCATCTCGGTTGCAGTTGAGGAGAGTATAAGTGTATTTCATTATTTATAAAATTAAATAACATTTGTGTAGTTAATATTTTATTGATTTTTTCTCTATTATTTGTATTCATTATTTAAGATTTTTTTTATTTAAAATTTTACTGATTCCATCATAACCCGTGTATTATTTCTAATAATTCAAGCACAAGGTCGACCACGTGCCTTCGACTTGTCGTATATTTTCTGAGTCTCTTCACCTCATATCTCCTTTGTGTTTTTGTTTTTGTGTTTTTTTATCTCCTTCTCTTTTTTATTAGACGAATAAAATTTTAAAAATACATACCACCATTCACCACTAATTTAAGATTATGATAAATTGATCCGTTAAAATATAAGGTTCTTTCATTACTATTTTTTTTACCTATAAGATCCACTCCTAGAATCTAAATTTGGACAACGGTTGCACAGACACGTGTCTCTGACCGCTGTGAGTTGCGAGATCAAGGGCCGGAATATTCAAAAGCTTGGTCAGCACGCAATTATCTCCCACCGTTGTTTACTTTCAAAGCTTTTGAGCTGAAAAATAATCGGAAAGCAGAAGTCCAAGTGAGACCCAAACAGCGCAGTCCACACAGCAGCCCCGGAATTCCCACTATAAAACACCCGTCGACTCTCCCTGTCTCTCCCTCATAAGCTCTCTACGTCAAAGAAAGATCCCATCAAGTCGATAAGAAGAAAACCGAGACCAATTTTCGGGCATGATGCTGAGTAATTACAGGAGAGCGAGCTCCCTGGCGATTGTCCTGGTGATCATCTGTCTGGCAGCCTGCGGCTCTTCCATGGTGGCAGCCTCGAGGGTTTTGCCCGAGGACTTTGTGAGGTCGAGCCACCTCGCTTCCGTCCTCTACGAGAAGGCAGGGTTCGCCGTGGATTCCTGGCTTCAGCGGCTGGATTCGGGGCCGAGCCCGCAAGGCCCCGGTCATTGATCCAAAGAGGCCCCTAAAGCGGAGGCTTCTAGCACAAACAAAAAGTACATGTGAGAGATCTTGAATAACTAAGACTATATATATATATATAGTTATATAGATATCTATACATGTGGAATCCCATCCTCCTTATGGGTGACTTCCATGTGTTGAGTGTGCGAGGTTCGTCTATTCTTTGATTTTTCTTGGGTTTCTGTCATTTGTTTTCCCTTTTCGAGAAAGGCCTGGGGGCCCCCCAATGGATTCTTTGAATCTTTGCTGTTGTATTCAGAAGGAGAATCAGCGTCAGTATTGATTTCATACTACAGATGGTGTTGTCAACGACGAATCTGGTAGGAGAAGACGAGAGCACGAGTCTATCTAGGAATTAGTAGCAGTGGGACAACCTCAGAACTCTGACAAAGTTTTCAACAAAAGTTGTTTGCCTTTAACGAAGATGAGAATCAATCCTTTCGTTCAGTAGGAGGCCGGGGAAAGTCCCACCTTCATTCTCCCATCGACAAAAAGACGTGCTAATCAACAAATGCAGTCGATCAAGGTTTACCGGCTGTCCAAGAATTTCACCATAAAAAACTTGTAGATATAGATCTAACTAGATGCTTAGACTATGTCCAACGCTAACTAGGTAAGCATATACCGTACGCATTGAAGAGATCTAATATGAAAGACAAGTATGGATCATTAATTGCCTTATGAGACATGACGTATATGATCTCTCCAAGAAGAGGTTACCCGAGAAATCCAACAGAAATGTCTGGCGAATGGATTCCATAGGCTTATGTATTGAGGCTCTTAATGCATGACATATGATGTACTAGACCGGGCATATAAGTAGATTTCTTGTTGAGCCAAGAGAGGAATATATTCAGAAATATTCCCTCACTACCTTAAAAAAAATTGATAATTATAGCAGAAATATTATATATTTATCTTTTTTATACTTAAATAGTATATCTTTGAAAATACCATAGTTTTTAAATCCAGATCAGGTTGAGAACCAATTAAGGTATGAGTTTATGGGTTCGTGAGTCAGACCAAGATTTAATAGGTCGAATCTCATGTTTAATAATATNTATGAGTTTATGGGTTCGTGAGTCAGACCAAGGTTCAATAGGTCTAATCTCATATTTAATAATATAATATTACCTAAATAATTTAATTATAATTTATAATAAAAATAATTAATATAGTCATTATATTAGTCACAAATTCAACATAAAATAT
>CXYZ01007957.1:114643-225547 GCA_900006705.1 Sonneratia caseolaris
TTCAATTGGATTTATTGGTTCAAATGAAAACTAGCCGGTTCAATTGAATTTGACCTCATTTAAATAATAATTGAATTTTTTGTAAGAACCGGACCGGTGAGTGGCCGATTCCTGGTCAAACCGGCCAGCCCGGTCCGGTTTTAAAAACTATGCTCCAAATACCTATCTACCTTCTCGTCTTCATTTTACACACGTGGCATGGTTTAGATATGCTGAGGACATCGTCACCGGAAAATTCCAAATTCGAGAATCACACGTAGGATCTCCCGATCTCCGATTTTCTTTTAAAAGGGAAATAAAAAGGGCCGTGTTAAGTCGTGAATTGAGAAAGGAAGGAAAAGGTCGAAGTAGATCAAGAGAATTGGCATGCAACGAAATATTAAATTTCAAATTTTTTATCTTTTAATCCAATGTAATTTAAAATTCAAATAACCGAGTAAGATTAAAAATCGTACCCTCAAATATTGAATTAATATTTACTTAATTTTTGAGTCAATGATATCACACCACACCCCTAATTTCAAACCTCCTCAGATTGAGTTTTTCATTAGACGCGCACGTATACATACTTCACAATATTTACATCAGAGTGTCGAGAACTGTTTCCAACAATCGATTCCCTTTTACTTTCGGAAATAATAGGTTGATTGAATGAACATAGTTGAATTAGGCCTATCCTATTTTCCTTGGGTTACTCTTATTTCTCTAAATCAAAAACTTGGAAAAGAACCCTCGGCCTCAACGAGCCAACCTCACGGAATCGGCACCAACACAGTTAATTACAAAAGGCAATAGATGCTCTTAAATTGGCATGTGTCATGCAAACTAATTTGCATATTTATTGCTACAGTAATGAAGTAGTTCGAATTGGATGCGAAGAAGAATGTAATAGAGTTCTGGAATTGTCAAATGATTATAATCTATCGAGAGGCAAATGTAGTAGTAGCATATTTTCTCGCAAAGCTAGCATGGGACTAGGATAAAGGTTAAAACGGCAACTACTTTTTGGAGAATCCCCGCAAGTACTTATTGATATTCTACATACTGATATTTTAGGTGTTACCTACCCTAGAAATGTAAATCGTTATACTAATACTATTAAATTATATTAAACTTTTATATATTCTTATATAACCATAATTAGTTGCGAGAAAAAAAAAAGTTGTTCATTACTTTTGAAAGGTCAACAATTTGCCAAAATTATTTGGCCATTATTTACCATTGAGGGCTATTCATTTAATTGGTAAATGAATGTGCCAATAACTCTAACCACTATAAAATAATTTTATGTAACAGTCGGTCAATTAATTCGACCAAATTATATATTTTTTCTTGTACAAGAATTGTACGGCACGTGTATATCTATATATATATATTTAATCGAATAGTATATAATTGAGAGTAATATTAAATTTCTATAAATCTAATTTTATATTTAATTCTAAAACAACTTTATTCAATAAAAGATTATATCGATCTCGACAATTCTATGTTACCAAAATTTAACTGTCTAATATAAAATTTAAACTATTAAATTTTGATTACAAGAAATTGCATATATTATATATGACCCATTAGGCTTCATATTGAATCAGCAGTAAATTAATTTATCTTATTAAACTATTTAACAAGAATATTGATTAACTCTTAATCAATTAAATCTACAAGTCAATATTGACATATATCAACCTATCATGACTACCCATATAATGATATTTCAATCAAGGATCGAATATCTTTTAGTAATTAGTTTCCGTTAATTAAATTATTTAATTATACAATATCCTAGATAAAATAGGGTATTGATAGAATTGTTAAAAGTGTGGCCTGTGCCGGTTCAAAATAGGCATGGACCCATTAGATCCGGTTACAGTTCGTCCTATTTACTTAACGGGCACATTCGGTTACAGGTCACGGTTTATGCAAATATGAATAAGCTCGAAACTGTTTATAAACAGGCTAGTTTGGTTGGTAAATCGTCCATATTTTTAATTTTTACAAATGGGCCTTTTTTTTAAACACCATTACTTTCGAATTTAATCGGAGTAAACAACGTTTTGATTGGTAAACGATGATTGGTGAATAGTATTTTGATTGGATTAGATGAACAATATTTTTAATTTAATTGGATGAACAGTACTTTGATTGGACGCCTCACCCTATTGTAATAGTTGATTTTTCAACAAATTGTAGGAGATTGCGATACTTGCTCGATGGAGAACTATAGTTCACAGTCTGGGCAGGTGCAGTCCTATTTCATAATAGTTTTGGACCGGTTTTTTAACTATTCCGAGCTAGTTTAGTATGTTAACGGTCCGGACCGGTTACAGTTCAATGGACCTATATTGCTGACTTGGCTCGTAACCGCCTCGCAACCCAATAAGAGCGGTTACGAGTCGGTTTAGGAACAGTCCGAGTTGGTTTTGAGTTTGGATGGTCCGATTCCGGGCTGTTTCAGGCTAGTCCACTCCATTTAACAACTTTAGGTATTGATAAAATATTAAACCCTAATATTTATCCATATGTATTTCAATTTTTTAGTAATTGACTCAACGATGAAATACCAAAAAATCATTTCCAATTTTTCATCCTACTCTAACTAGAAATTTTTCTAAGTCAACACTAAATAGAATACATATAACATTCTCTTCTTAAGTGATAAGTAACCGATCTCATATTAATTACTCACTACATCCATGGGAGTTTTCTTAAATCTAGAATACCCTACACATAATTCAAAAAATCATATTAACAAATTGATCACGACTACAATTTAACTCTTACGAAATATTATAATAATTTAAAGTCTAAGAATTACTTATATCTACTATCACCTTATGAATAATTTATTGACATTTATATAAAATCCATTAGGTCTTTCCTTGAATGAGTCAGTTCAGGAAACTCATTTTATAATAAACACTTATACTCTTATATTAGTGATTTTTCACAAATAATTGTGAAATCAATTACTCTCTATTTTAAAATATATAACAAGTGTACTAATATTTGTGGATCACTGATCCTCTATTTAATGAACCTATGAGTATGAATAATTTTAGAGTAAGGCTTGTGAATTTTAAGTCTTATTAGTACATCTTATCATAATCCTAAAATTATTACCATATTCTATATGTTTTATAATAGTAAATAAGTTACGCATCATATAATTAATAAATTAATATATTAATTTTGTATCATGAACAAGAGATGATACAAATCCCATTATATAGGATTGGGTTTAGACTATTAATTCCAACAGTAAGAACCCGGAGATCCACCACTACCAGATTCGAAAGGGGAAGTGTGCAGATGCAAGATGGATTTAAAGACTGCACGGTGGGATCGGTCCATTATATTTGGGAAAATTAGGGATATATATATATATATTTTTTACAGGATTTTATATATATTTTTATAAAGTCATAAAATTTGCAGCAAGTCTCTGTTTGATCAAGCAAAAGTTGTGGGATGCGTGTGCATTTCAAGCAAGATCTAGCAAAAGTTGCAGAACCACTTGAGTTGATCTACCTTTGAGATGCTGGAGTGCCCAGGAGAGTTCTGCAATCCATCCAGTCATCCGCTCGCTTGCAGCACCTCCGCTCACATTTGCTTTCGCATAAATGGCAGGAGAAGAAGAGATGATCATGTATCTCCTCCTCATTGCTACAGAAACAACAGAATTGGTCCACCCCACTAAGCCAAGCCACCAGTCCACCTCGAGGGCCACATGGCGGAATTACCATTGAATTGCTAGGAGTTAATTCTTTGGACTGGTCCAGGGAATTAGCAGTCTACTGCGAAACGCCAGAACAGTCTTACAGCCACANAGTCCAGGGAATTTGTAGTCCACTGCGAAACGCCAGAACAGTCTTACAGCCACACTTTGTTGTGGCTGAAGGATATTTCCATCTTACTGCTTGACTAAGTATAAAGAAAATGAGAAAAGAGCGTCTTCTGATATCTGAAGTTGGACATGACTACCCTTGTCCTCTCTATCATCTTTAAGGAAAAAGAATGTCTAGGAGCATTGTTAAACAGAAAAAGACCTGCGGAAGCACTTCATCATGATTGATTGATTCAATTTAATTATGCTCAGTCGTGTTGGATCCTTTATGGATAGCTTGGATTAATAAATATCTAATCAAGGGGATAAGTTTCTGGGATGTTAAAGTTCCCGGGGTCTGCTCCTATGCCTGGAGGAAGCTTCTATGACTTCGGACTATTGCCTACCCCCTGTTCCGATGGCAACTAGAGGATGGAACCAGCACTCTGTTCTGGCTCGACAATTGGCGTGATGGCTGCCCGTTAAAGTGTCGCTTCAGTCAGGCCTACGGTATTCCACCTCGTGCCACGGTTGCTGAAGTTGTGCATGATGCTAGACGGTATCAGCGAGACGACAGAGAGGGAGAAAAGAGGGTACTGCAGAGGATTATTCATTCATGGAGTCTCCCTCTCGGATGGATGGAGTGATACCATGGTCCGGACAAACTACTATGTGAAGAAGGTATGGAATGAGCTGCTGCCCAGTGGAGAGCGAGTCTCCTCGTCTAAACTGCTTTGGTTCCCGCACTCTGTACCAAGACGTAGCTCTATCACTTGGTTGGTGGTGGTGCAGAATGGGCTCTTCACCTTTGACAGGCTCCTATCTTGGGGAGCACGACTTGACCCATCCTGTTTGTTCTGTAAGGTAGCGGTGGAGAGCCGAGAACATCTGTTTTTCACCCGTCCATGCACAAAGACATTGTGGGAGAAGGTGCTGCAATTGAGTGGAGTCAACCGGCCGGTCAGAGACTGGTCTGAGGAGGTCCTATTGGCGACTCGACAGCTGCGAGGAAAACCAATTTCTGTGTTCTGCTAAAACTCGCCTGGAACGCTTATCTGCATCATGTTTGGCGAGTGCGCAATGCTTTGCACCACTGTGAGCGGATCGTGTGGGAGGAGGCCCTCTGGAATAGGGTGAGGAGCACAGTCAGACGTCGCCTTTTAGGAGTTAACAATCTGGACAGTCATGTAACCACCCCTTCCTACCAGTTACTGCTAGCTTGATGGGGATTTAGAAACCTGAGGGTGGGAGTCTTCACTGAGCGGCATTGGGATGGCCCCTAAGGACCTTTTGTTAGGCCTTGTAACACCTGCTGCAGGCTTTGTACTTTGATGCGGATAATTGAATAAGAGCAACAAAATTTTGCATTGAAAATTTTTTTGGGTATTTATAAAGGACCCCAACAGCTACATATTTGCCTGAATCCGTGGATTCAAAGTGGCCGATTAGTTATCAGCTGACGGACCACTATTGCCCCCGGATTCCTCTACAGCCTTCTCTTCGAGTTGTTGAAAACTACTTGCTTATTCAGATGTGAAACTCAGAACCTCAATTTACTGCCAATTGATGCCATACAATTCGTTTTCCCTTTCTCTGTTCCCGTGATTAGTAGCAGACAAAGTTCGGAAGACAGAAATTGAAAGCCTTATGGACCCTACTGGGATCAATGCTGGAGTCAGCTGGAGCACCAGGTTCAAGAGCTAAAATTTACACAGAAAGGGAACTGCAGAGCAGAAGAAACCTGCAGGAGCGCTACCATTTTCAGCCATTCGGCTGACCGCTATTAATCATTTTGAACAGGGAGCATTCTTCTCCCGTTGTCCGTCTCCGAGTGAAGTTTTGCAGACAGTCGGCCAGATGAACACAGAACTTTGCTGGGCACCAATTACCATTGATTCAATGGCCTGGTACTATCGCCATTCTTGATCATGCCACGATCTCGTTGGTTACCAGCTTGTTTAGAGACGTGATTGAGATGGGTCTGGAGTTCGTAGCCTTTTCTTTCTTTCTTTTTGGACTGCTGATTTTATACAGATGGGGAAGAAGCAATTGTATTCAGCAAACAATCGTAATTCGTTTCAATCTGAGAGGAATAACACATATTCCTCCTCTCTGCTTCTTCTTCTGAATTCTCTCTATTTTTTCTTGTTTCCAAGTTAGAAAACAAAATTTATTTACCGATCATGCGATGTAGGGGGGGAATATAAAACCAAAAAAAAAACATCTTAACAAACTGCTGTTCCGAAACGTTATTGCGAAACTTCTATTTACAAGATGGGAGATTACACTAAAAGCTTAATATGAATGGAATGTGGCCGGCGATAACTGTCCTTTCTCATGAGAAAAAAGTAGGAGAAAAACCAAATACAATGCTGTCCCAGCGAACTGAAGAGCAAGATCTCCCTTCTCGTCTTCGCTTTTCTATTGTTGCTTGTGTACAAAAATGAAAGTGCATCACAGATTGTGATGAACTAACAAGCACACATCAGACGATATAAACCCAACACCGAGGGACAGCTACATCTTTTCCTTCATCTTCCCTATTACATTAACTGATTTAATTAATTTGATTGCTCGGTGAGGATATGAAAGTTTGAGGATCATGGTGATCCACCCGCCTCAGAGTAGCCGGTAGGTCGAAGTAATTCAAGCAGTTTATTTCTGCTGGAACTGATGGAAGAGCCCCTCCAGGGGAGTCCATGCATCAAGCTCTGCAAGAGGTACAAGCCGGGTACCACAGAGTCGCTAGTATAGCAACCGAGGAAGCCATCGAAATACATCCGAGGACTCTGGCGGCTGTTTTCTTCTTTCTGTGCGTCCTCAAGGAGACCCAAGGCAGAGAGGAACGCAACCGTGATGCACAGCGGGAGGGTCTCGGAGATCCCGAGGCGCTGCAGCATGGTGTCCGAGGACCTGACCGTCGACTGCAGAGCGAGGACAACGCCACATACAAAAAACTGAAATGCAAGTTAAGTTTGAGGAACCTGATTGGAACGGGCCGGAGATCTCCGACTTCCGACATCTCCCGCTCCTCTTTGGGTAACATGAGCTCTCCTTTCGCTGCCATCCACAGGAGTGGAAGCTCTCTGTCGAGTATTGCAGGATGAAGGAGAACGCTGAACCATTCCTGGCTCTCAGACTCGGTGGATCGAGTGGGTAGTAGCCTCGTTATCAAGCTAAAGAGCCCCAGAAAGTCAGCATTATTTGGATCAATTTTTGTAAGGCAAACTGGACGGATTATTAATAATCTTCATCAACTCTTCCCAACATCACTTTTCAAACTGCACGCCAATGGACATTACATTATTGCTGATGGGATCTATTTATTTGTGAAGAAGCTATGGCATAAGACGGACTGATGAAAACTGTTTGATCAAAAGTAACTCATTTCTATTATAAGTAATGTGGAAATTTTACATACATACATATATATATATATATAAACGTATCATTAATTCAGTAAATCTTATATTATAAGTAATGTAAAAAATCTATATACATTTGAAAGTAGTATTGGTTCGATAAATCTTATATCAAAAGTGGTTTATAACTATTATAAGTAATGTGAAAATTCTATATATATATATTTGAAGATATAAAAAATTCCTATAAAAATGGGAGATGCCTACCTCTGAGGTGCATGCCCTTGGGCACGACCAGACATCATTGCGTTTAACAAATTTTATTATATTGTGAGCGAGTAGCTCTAAACACGAATCTTTATTGGAGGCAGTTGGCCATCGAGAGAAGTTGGAGAGCAGGAGGGAGAGGGGAGGAAGAAGATGTTCACATTACATATTTAATTCTAAATTCAACGAGGGTGGTGGTTAGGGGCAAAGTTCCGCTGATCGTTGTGCCGTGGAAGCAGTGTCTACACATTTGTCCTTTTTTTTATTTGTTGACTTCAAAATCTCGACACCACATCAATATAGATTTTTTTTAAAAATCGTATCAATATAATACTAAAAAATTCTTCATAGTCTTATTTTGAAATATTTTATTTTTTAACTGATGTATAAGAGGATATTTCCAATAATTAAAAATTTTAAAAATAAAATAAAACGCTAACTAGCGAGCGCGCTCCGGCTTTCGAACCTGCGCTTGCTCCTTTTCTAGCCAGATAGCGAGCGATCACTCAACAATGAAAACTAACCAAAAGCGGCCGAGAATGAGTACCTATCCCTCATGGGGATCGAACCCGTGTCGTAGGGAAATATAAGTAATTTCAAGAATTGCAAAGAATATTATCCTATCCTGTTTATAGGTTGAAGAGAGCCAATTAATTTAGGCAATTGATAAATGAAAGATGCCATAATAACATCAAATATCCCTCTCCCTCCCGGCCGAGCCCCTAAAAAAAAAAAAACGCTGATCACACTGCAGAGCTCTCGGCCCTCGCCAACCGCCAACTCATCAGATGCATCCCTTATTGTACAATCTAATGGAAATACATATATTTTAGAATTATCCTTTATTTCCATTTTTTGTAAGTTTAGTGCGAGGAAAAGATCATGATAATTGCTGTGTATCTAAGCGAATATTCGACCGTAATACATGTGAACATTCATTCTATCACTTTTATCAAATCAAAACTAAATCTTTTTTTTTGTCAAATCATCAGGATTATCATAAAAAATTTATTAATCACTCTTAATATTATTATATTTTACTTTATTCAACCAATTCCATCTCATCCCAACCAAGCATAAACAATAGAAGTTCTTTCCCCACCTGAATTTTAAATTAGATTTATAATGGAGGAGGTGAATGAAGAACCTTCAAAGTTTGGAGGAATATGGGCCGCCCTCCCCACTTCAGGTTTCAAACTTAGCAAATGTTTAGGGATAAAAAAAAATTGTTATTATTATTATTATTTGGCTAAAAACCATGTTCCCCAGCTTCCTCGGTTTTAATAAAAGTTTGCTTCAGNAAAGAGGAGGTGAAATTTCAAATTGGTTTTAATTTTTAATTAAAAAAAGCATGGTTGTATTATCTACTGTATAACTATACAGAGTGTGCACAGTCCCGTGTACGTACTCTGCCTACGGTCAAAAGAGAGACGAGCAAAACATTCATCGAAGGAGAACAATCAGACTCAGAGCCCGCCATTCATTATTTATTTATTTATTTATTATTAGTATAAAAGAGATATTTATGAATTATTATCAGGAAAAAAAATATATGTTATTCTTTCTAGACACTTACGGAGAACAGGATACTCTGTATGTATTTGTATTTGAGTGGCCGATTCGTCGGACTCTTCAACTTCTTTGGGGCAACCAATTTCCGATCGCCTGGTTTTAGCGCACTGGCTGGCTTTCACTGATTTCAGGCCGGCTATATTTTCCAAGTTATTTTACCAGTTTTTATAGTGTTCAATTTGTACGTCATATATGATTAGTTCCGTTCCATATCTTACCCCAAAAAAAAAACAGAGAGAGAGAGAGAGAGAATATGCATGTTTGTGAGCCAAACTTAACACTGAGTACGAATGACTACCAGAGAAATTAACCATGGAAGCTCTAAAAACACATGCCCAATCGCTTATTTTATTTTGTTCTATTTCCCATGCTTACTGTTCTTATATAAATAAATTATAAATGTGCGCAACTCAGAGGACGGTGATCCACCAGGCTCAATTCCAGCAATATTGCATAGACCGTGGAATGGTAGGAATTGAAACCCTAACTGTGAAATTCGGCTTGGAATCGGGGTAGTAAAAAAATGCCTTTCCATGTAGAGATCGATCTCATTACTAGTATTTTGATTTATTTTACTCTGTGATTTATGAATGATCCCGGAGTAGTCCTTGTCCGTACAGGTGCACGATGACCAGAAAACATTGTCTATCTTTGTAGGCAGCAAGATGCAAAATCAGACGTGGTTCTCGGTCAGAATTACAACTTGAAATTATGGTAATATAATCGTACGGTTTGACCTCCTCACCGATGGTTGGGTTGGAATAAAATGGGCAGCGAATTTTCAAATGATTGAAACTGTGAAATTACGTGGCACCATATGCCAAATTTATCGGAACTAATTGTACGTTAGTTAACATTTTTGGTCACACTGCCGATATTCCCTTATAATTCCTTGCCCATCCCATTGTAAGTCCGGTCAATTCAGAGTCGAAAATGATAAATATAAATAATTTTATATTTTAAAATAAATTTTTATATAATATAATTAATTGATTATTTTAAAATTTTATGTTAAATTAAAGAAATATTGAAATAATAATAAAAAACTTTTGGGGTGCGGTGTGTCCCGCAGCGCTATTCCCCACCGCGCCTCCTCCAGCCTAACAACTAAACACAAAATAATTTATAGTTGGCTGGATTGCTTCGGTCATGGAGTATTATTCCCTATAAATGATGTTTGGAATGCTTCTTCTGCGTCAGTTCAGTTCTATCTTCTTCGAGAAAGAGAACTCAAGTTGTTTTCTTCTTGCAGCTGTCGCTCGGCACGTATTCCTCGAACACCATGGTGGATGCAGAAGCTGCTATGCGGGAGAGCCTCTCCCACTCCGGTACCCCCCCATTTTTCCGGCAGACATTTCCTATTAACAGAAAGTTCATTATGTAAAAGACGCAGCTAGATTAGGATGTCACCCCCAATAACATAGTCTGCAGGACAGTCGGTGATTCGGAGCATAAACCATTGCAGCGTTAGCGCACGATCCTCACGTCTAAGCTGTCTCAGGAGAAGAAACCGTTCACCAAATTATAACAGTTCAAGTGCTTAATTACCAGTTTAATATATGAAGGAAACCGTACGTGTTCAAACCATAGGTGATCGAGACTTGCCTCGAAATTTAATCATAGGTATATCTATTTCTGACTATAATTATCTTCTTATGCGGTCGCCAAGCACGAGAAGTGATCGAGGTAATAAAAGGGTAAGATTTTCATTTTCTTCTTCTTCTTCTTCTTCTTCTTCTTCTCTCTCTCTCTCTCTCTCTCTTGTTTTCTATCCTCTATCTTGGGGATATATGGAATTTGATTTTTCTCTCATACACACACAGCTTCGTCTACATGGATTAATGCTCTGTGTAATATTGATCACTCTTCAATATCTTCTTCTGAATGATCTACCGATCAGAATCTCATCGGTCCCTCCCCCCCCACCACCCCCCCCTTATTATATAAATCTTATTGTTACCTCGCAGAGATCGGCTTCTTCTAATCTTTTGAACCCTAATGTCCCTGTGGCCATATATAAAATCTAATGTTTTATTTATCAAATGAGCAAATTTTAATATATTTGTTGCTATTTTTCTTATTCGTCGTGCAGGGTCGTGTTTCATACAACATATAATAATTTGAGAAATCTCCTCTCGTCCAATTTCTGGGAGAGGAGGAGGGTATCAAGAAATTGGAGCTGAACTTCTCATATTACTTATATGAAGGCTACATATTATATACAGGACGCGTAATTGCATGATTTCAAGATTCCCGAAATTATACAACTGCATAATCGTGGTTTCCTAATAGAGGGAGGGAGATGGACGGAAAGTTCCATGAACACCATCGTTTCCCTCTCTCCTCTGCCCATATGTCTCCTCCCAAACACGCCCTTAAGGATTACATGTCTTCCATATGATTTGAGGAATTCCGATTTCTTCCTGATAACTTCAACATATTTTTCTCAGATCACGACCAGCAGAATCCTACGCATGTCATATCCATGGAGGGAGTAGCTCCAACGGCTGCAGATGAGGCTGGTAATTATCGATTTGTCTGAATTTCCACTCCTTTTGCGCCTCTCTTTGCTGATAGTGATAAAGAAAATGTTTATCTTCGCTCCTGCACGGTGTAGCCGAAGAACTTATTTCGGTCCTGGTGATATTTTAAGCATGATAAGTTCATTGAACATGCCCAGTTACTGTTTCAAATGAAAATTTATCGAAGTTGAAAGTCCAACAGGTCCAGGCCATGTGATCTGGGAAAAGATTAACTGCGCTGTTCGGTGTGCACTGCAATTCGCAACCAAAGTAGGCCATTTTCCAGCAAAAGTCATTGATACCGTGAGGCCGACAGCAGCGGTGGAGGAAAGGACAAGAGCAGAACGGGTCAGACCCACAACGGGGGAGAATCCACCTGAACCTAGAGATGGAGGGAATACTGAGACCGGAACTGCTGCCGAAGATGAAAACTGGTTCATCGGCGAGTTCACCAAGGGGTTCGGAGTAATCGGTTCGTTTGTCTTCGTTATGAAAGTCAACCTGCAGAAGAGCGTATACGAGGACATCGTATTCATCCTTTTCTGCAGCACTACGACCGGAGCTGCCGTATGCTACGTGGTTGCGTGGGCACACAAGGCCAATGACAGGATCGCGGAAGAAAGAAACATGCAGAGGCATACCGCTAATTTGCTTGTCGGGTCCTTCTTGTTGCTCATGATTTTGATCCTCGTCAACCACGAATGGTCGTTTTCAAATTGAAAGAGGCACGCAGAGGCGCACCGCTAATTTGCTTGTCGGGTCCTTTTTGTTGCTCCTGATTTTGATCCTCGTCGACCACGAATGGTCGTTTTGAAATTGAAGTCTTGTGTGCGCGCTTTCCGGTGAGAGTCCAATGTACTGAAAGAAAGGAAAAAAAACAAAAGGAGACAGTCTTGTTCTTAGATCTCGTGATTTTATCATGTTTGTCCTAAATCTTTCTTTTTTATCATTCTTATCCTCAAACGTATCTATTTTTACCACTTTAATCCACCATTAAATTTTCCATCAAAGTAATTACATGAGTTTTTTTTAATTTAACAATATTTTCAAAGAAACTATACACAATTAAAAAATAAAAAAGAAGACGTAAAAAAAAAATTTAATGGAGATGTGAACAGGTTGTCGGAAACAGAACAATCTCCACTGGATTAGGCGGCCGGCGGCGGAGGCTCTCACCTCCGATCTCCCCCTCTTGTGAGCTCTCTCTCTCTCTCTCTCTCTCTCAGACGAGTTCCCATACGTAGAGGCGACCGGCGAGGCGATGGGTTGCAGCTGATCTCCCCTCACCTGAGCTCCCTCCCGTAATCGCTCCAATTTCAGCTCGCGTTCCGCTGCGTCTTTGCCGCACGCAGGCCTTTGCGGATCTTTTTTTTTTTTTTGTTTTGTTTCTGATTTGATTGCTCGCAAATTTCTCCTTCGGGGAGCTCTATCTCACGAACGAGATCTTGCTTAGATGCTGCACTTTTTAATTCTTTTTTTATATTTTTTTAAAAGCCAAGTCAGCGCTGTGGCATAGAGGACTAAAATGGCGGAAATGGAGAACGTTGAGGATATCAATGATAAAACAAATAAAGGTTAGGACCAAAACAGTGAAAGTGTAAAGAGTTAAGGATTAAAATTATCTCTTGCCAATGTGCTAATAATAATAATGTGGACGAAAAAAAATAAATTAAGTTCCAACATTTAAAAATAAAATTTTCAGTACTCACGCTACACAGTCTGCCTTATTTTTATACATAACGTTGAGTATGTGAAGGCCAGGTGCGTGAAGTGGGGACGAGTCATATTTCAGTGAAACTTCTTCGTCTTCGGTCCACTGTGGATGATCCCCATGAAGATGGTCCGTATCACGTTCCCACTTTTCCCCTATCAAATTCCATTTTGTCTGTGTCATTCCCGTTCTCATACACATATATATGTGGCAAGCTATCGTGTCCGATTGACGTGATGAACTTTGGTGGAATTTCTAGCCTCAGAGAGTTAAACCAATTTCAGTTTACGTATATAACAAGTGTAAGATCTATAGGAAACGGGACACAAAAAAAAAAGAAAAAGAGGGCACAATGCGATTTCAGTAGAAATATTGAGATACTATGTCCAAGCGAAGAAGTCGTGACTGCAAACACGACTCTTCCACCTCCACAGAACACAAACTCGAGTGAATAGAAATCGAGTCGATAATATAATAGTAATATCATACCGGCTATGTGATGAAATGGAACAGGTACAAGAGGTATTTCGTTGGTTTGTTGGGAACAGGAGATCGAACTCCAGCTTTGCTGCTCTGACTGTTGATTATTGTCCCCGCGCCCACCCCAGACAAAGCTACAAACCACAGGAACATCCCAAGATAAAAAAAACAGTCGAGTGTTATTTGGCCCTTCCCAAGATAATGTAACCATTCAAATATGTGAAAGACAAAGAAAAGCTCATCGGACCCAAGGAAGAAAAAGACCACTCTTCATCAATTCATCATTTCTAAAGTAAGCAAGTTATAGTTCAGCAGCTATCTTATTCGTATGAAAAAACCAGAAACAGAGCACGGAAACATCAGTCCGAAAACCAAACATAAGCAGCGCAGCAGACTTGAGATGTCCCGATCAAGCCTTAGGAGGTACAGCTGCCTCAGCATCTTGCTTGCTTTTTTGGGCTTCAAACTTATCGATAGCAACCTGAAGCTCATCTGTACCCCCAACAGCTCTCATTGTGTAGAAGTACACCCCAACCACGAACCCGGTCAAGCCTCCAGCCACGATGAGGTTCTTTGTCTTGGGAGCAAGACTGTTAAACCCACTCATCTCTTATGCTTTGTACTGCACATCAATCAATTGAACACGATTATCCTGTAAACCGTATGAGCATTTGATTCCAAATGTCATTCAGATAAATAAAAAAGTCTGTGCTATGACAGAATTATCAGCATCGAAAAATTCCTATGCTTTTCTCTATTCTCAAATGGGAGGAGGCTGCATGGTAGCGGAACACCAGAAAGCTACATAACCTAGAGTTTAGTGGTAGATATTTAGTAATTTGGCAAAAACTTGAGCAATAATTGTAACCAATCACGCAAGTAGAGTTGCAAATCAGGCCAGAACTAGCATGTGCAAAACTGTAACTGGCCCGGCTCGGAGCAATACAGTTAAGGGGCTGGTTCCAGTGCAGGTCGTGAGGAAACAGCCCGTTGAACTGTAATTGGCCCAGACCACACCAACCCATAACCATGGTATAAACTTAAATTGTAATAATATAAAATTAAATTAAAAAATAAAAGTAAATTGTAAAAAATATCAATTAAAAAAAAAGTAAAAAGGGGGTTCACATGCCAAACCATCCATGACCCAGTCCTGGTCACAGCATTCCAGCCATAAACCTCAGCCAGACTGGCTCAGATCCATCCGACCTGGTTCATGAACCGTCACAGACTGACCCGGAACCAGCCCAACTTGCAGCACTACATGCATATTAAATTAATTTAGCTTCCCTAAATCATATAGCCTTCCATAGACAAACCTTTTCTGACGTTTCGTCTCTCACTTCCACTTGTTTCAGACCCTGTTGAGGAACCAACAATACAAGACCGTCCTTCCTATTAGCATCCGAGTAAGGTTTCTGCTGCTTCTGATACAAAGGTTTTGAGGTTAAGATCCGTATCTTTGAATTTTGATTAATCTCCAATACTTCAGGTAATCCATTAATGCATCCTCTGGACATTCCGACATCAATCCTTATGGCCTTATCACTGCAGGCCCCATTAATGCCAGATTGCTGAATAGTGTGCCCCATGATCATCCTCTTAGCGCCAGGAATTGTTGCTAAAGCATGCTCAAGGGCAGAACAATCACAGTTTTCCTCTTTCCTTTCCGAGAACTTTCTCAACCACACTAAAGAATTCCTAACCCTAGCACTTCTCAGAGAAAATTTCCCCTTCTGCCCATTAATCCAGTCCCTCACTTCCTCATTAATCCTTTCCAACCCGTAACCCACATGTTCAGCTAAAAGCCCTCCATGGACAAATACAGATTCGCCAATAACCAACACAGTCAGATTTTGAGAAAAAAAACGAGCTGCTACAGGACCACTGGGTTGCAATGCAGCAATTCTAGCCCTAATACCATCTACGAATTCCTGCTTAATACCAGGAAAAGTTGCAGGAATCCCACTGAATGGGTCCTTGGGCTTCTCTAGTTCTTTACACAGGCCCTTCATATGATTCCCAATGGTAAACCAGTCAGCCCAGTTCTTAAATTCCTCTAACCCTTTCTTGGTCACAAACCTAAAATCACCCTCCACATTCATAATCTCATGGTTCCCATTCATTGAAATAACCCTTCCCCCAGACTTTGCTGCCTCCCGCTTTAGTTTTTCGAGAAAATAAAGTATCTTTAGCTCCTCTGACCCACGATCAAGCACGTCACCAATCTGTACAACAGTGGTTGAACCTCCAATCCATTTATCATAACTATCAATAAGACCAGCTAGTCTGAAGGCTTCCCGGGACTTCTCAAAGTCACCATGGAGATCGCCAATAGCAATCAGTCGGTCAGGAGCAGGATGATGAGTCTGTAACAATGCAGGTGATGATGGGGAATCGGGGTTGGGATTTAAAGTGGGCAAGAATAGGCCACTCACAGAGTAGTCAACAAATGTGTCCACAAAGGAATCAAGGAGTTTAGGTACATGTTCACAAACGGATTCTTTTTTTTCTGTCATATCTCCCTCTCAGTCTTTGGAAGTGATGGCTTCCTAGTATCAGAAATAATAAATCTGTAGGAATGTCTTCAATTTTTAAGAACTTCACTTGGAGCCCAAAAATGTTAACACACAATTCCTAAAACGGGTCACTTATCTTAACTGCCACTATTATTCACACTCTTCTAACATGTTACACCAAAATTATCTGTGCAAAAATTAGACCCAGCTTCTCTTCTTTCATAAAAGATGCACATTTACCAAACCATCTGCTCTCCTCCTAAAAGAAGCAGCTAATGAGCAAAAAGTGGCCAAGTTACAAGCATTACTTCTCCTCCAGAGCCATATTAGCTGCCCATAAAATGAAAAAACACCAACAAAATAAACCCCAAATTAATTTCACGATCTAGTCTTAAAAATTTTCAGCAAATCTAATGAAAAGTCAGAAAACAGCTATCTTAGAAGCGAACAGCAATAATCCTCTTCACTGAAGCTTGAGCGGGTTTTCATTCCAAACTGTAGAATTTACTAGACCATAAATTTATTATTGACAACACAATCCATAAAAATGGCCGTATGTTCTCGCATAATAGGATCTTATTTTGGAGATATCGATATTCGTTCGTTCAATTACCAACAGAGAGAATATCCAAAAAGAATAATTGTCCTTTACATTTTTGGTTAATCAAAAATACAATTCATGTTCTTCTATGACATTAGCTGGAAGTGCAAAATATGGAGGTTAACTGTAAGAATCAAGGACGATATTCAGAAGATGAAGCACAGGCGAACATATAATACCCAGGATCATGCTAACCGACAGCGCCTAATCAGAAATTAAAACAAAAGAAAAACGGTAAGACGAAAAGCCCAGAGGCAGAGAGCGATAAGTCGAACCTGATATCGCCGGTAGACGCCCGAAAACCCTAACGGATGAAGACTTTTGTGCAGCAGCAAGTCGCGTGCTCTTTCAGCGCCGGAGCCTCCTAGTAAGGAGAAATGAAATAGTTGGGAGAAATTGGGTGAATTTAAGCTTTTTACAATTTAGCCCTCTTAAATATGAACCCTTTTTGGGTAAGTCTCAAATATGAACTTGTCCGACTCACTACGGGATACTTTAGAAGCTTTTCATCTGTACCCCTTCGTAGGCATCATCCTTGCTGTTTTGGTTCATTTGAGATGGTTCAGGCCTAACCTCGGCAAAACTGCTTGTATTTTCTAACGTTATGTATGGTTCCCTTGACTGTAGTAGTCGAGATTGAATAGAATCAAGAAAGAATGGAACTCGAGCTGTGAAGACATTTTGGCCGAGTGTCACCAAAGTTTACAGTTCATAGCTGCAAAACGAGGGAAGTCTCAAGCTAAACTTCGCTAGCCTTCCCATGAAACTCCCTTGGATTGACAAGGCACTGGAGGAGACTCTCCTGAGGCCCCTGATCAGCTATCTCTATTCACAATGCGCCGGCTAATTAGGAAATTTGTAGGGATTTTTACTTTTCTGTTCGTAAATTTTTTTTCTCATTTGATAACTTTTTTTTAAAGGAAAATGAGTGTTAAACCACTTTTGACTGATCCATATTTTTACTTATTTCCTTCCTTATCTGCATTATGGCTAGCTGGCTAGGGAACAGCGAGGGGGACACTGTGTCTATCAAACTTTTGAATATGTTATATCTGCTTCTCACGGTTGCTTTGAGAAGGGTGAAGAGAAAAGAGAAGTTCAGGAGATTTGTTCCTTGTTCCTACAGCTTGGAGCCAATGACCGGTTTGAAACCCGCAAAAAATTTCCCGGTCGACAGACTGTCGGGTGGGAGCAAGGCCAACCGGACAGCAACCTCAGCAGCCTCATCAGCCGTCCGGGAGCCCTTTCCGCGAGTCATCGACGTCTGCGTGAAACCGGGACAGAAGCAGTTTACGCTTATACCCTTCCCTCGCAGCCGTCCGGCCAGGACCTTGGAGTACGCATTCAGCGCCACCTTCGAAACCGCATAGTCTGTCCACACTTCCGGCCACCCGGCATCCTTCCACGTCCCGGTCTCCACGCACTTGAGGAACCAGCCGGCCATGGCATCTATTTGGTCCACTGTTAGATCATCGCCCTGCAGCATCCTCCTTATGCCATGGTTCTTCACTTTCTGCAGCAATTGCAAATGTTGAAGATTTAATGAATAAACACGCAAGCACGGATGGGTAAGCGACTTAAGCTGTCGAATGATAATCATATATTTCTGGAAACTTTTTCATATACTTATTCGATGCAGGATCTCATTTACTGAAGAGAGAAGACTTACGTTGAATGATCCAAGTCTGGAGCTGATATTGAGGATTCGACTCGTGGAAGCGGAGCGACGGAAGAGCGGCAAGAGGGCCTCCGTCAGCAACTTGGGCCCGTAGAAGTTGGTCTTGATCACCGTCTCGGCGTGGTCTACGGAGTTCTCATCGACATCATTAAACGAAACCGCTGCATTATTCACCTGTGTACGTTGACCAGAAAATTCCACACTTCTCGTCACTAAAAATATAGAGAACACACACAACACAATGGTTATGTCCCCCAAAAACAACATTTTATAGAAATTTATCATTTTTTTAATCGAAAATCCCGACGTGAATGGTCCATATCCGAAAGAAATCAGTCCCCAATGGATAAAACTAACCATTCCCGTGCTTTAGTTTGTTCATTGATTTCGGAGTGCAAGAAACCAACTAATCCGTCAGAAAAGGAATATATTAATTTAAATCAACATGCACATAGCTTGACCCTATTCTAAAGACAAATTTTGCCCTGCCCTAAGGCTAGGAAAATATTTAACTAGATTTTCATATTGGTATATAGATATTTAAAAGATTCAATAAATTCATACCAATTTAGAGTTAAACTTAGTCGGTCCATCGGTATGGGATTTTAGAGCTTGCGTTGAGTCAATATATAATTTAAATTAAGTAGAATATCCTTATCGTAAGACGCTGAGGTTTGATCGTTTCCCAACAAGAACCAGTCTAACCTAACTACTGTTACTACCACCACCATGTCAATACGCATGTCTCAGTTCATCAAAAGAAAAAAAGAAAAAAGAAAAAACAAACTTATCATCTCATGCCTCTCGATAGCAACCTTTCAAGAAATTTGAGATGGGTATCGTTTCTTTGATACGACTTCCAAGAGGGGCGAGGGATTGATCTTCGAGAAACTATAATCTTGTCTCAATTTCTTTGCGGATTAATATCCAGAGTACCTTGAGATCTTGATTTCTTCATCTGATCTGTCAGATTTACAACATAAATGCAGCATATGTGGAAGATCATTGACCTCTTGCTAATCTAGGGTTCGGGGTCTCAAGATGCCACCGATCTACGCACTAAATGATATATATATATATAAACTTATCTTGCTAATCTTGAACTGTTGTGTGTTACATGCGATGTATAGTTTGACCCGGCTAGGCAACCCAGCTGGTAGTATATCTCTATCTGTACACATAAAATGAAAGAGGGGAGATTTGATCTGATTTTTTGAGTAATTAAATGCCCTGACCAGCCGGCTTAAATAGTGTACGATCTGTCCGATTATTATTTTAAACGAAGTTCGGATTTTGATATATGTACTATACGATCTTTTGAGTAATTCCAGTCCCCTTAATTTCCTCGTCGGCACGAAGTTCCCAGATCTCAAGCCAAACGAAACTATATCACTATATGATTTTTCACCAAATCAATCCTCGGATTTCTTTTGCCCATCACTAATTGTCAAATACAGAACTCGGGTAATATTTTAGGATTCCATGCTAATTCGAGATTTGTAGGTAGAGAAAAGTAAGGAAAAGAAGAAGGCATACACATATATAAAATAAATTCTAGTAATATCAGCCAACTTAGTTCTTGTTTTGTGATTTACAAAAAAAAAAACCCTAAAAGAACATCATTCGGATAAGTCAAATGAAAACGGGGAGAGAGGGAGAGAGAGAGTGCAGTCCACTTACAAGAACGTCCAAAGATGCGAAATTCTCTCGGAACCAAGAAACGAAGCCTTCGACGGAGGCCGCATCCGACACGTCGAGCTGCGAGAACCAGACGTGGAGACCCTGAGATCGGAGCGACTCGGATGCATTGATCCCCCGGTCCCTGTCTCGAGCCGTGAGGACTACGGTGAGCCCTAACTCGGCGAGTCGCTTCACGATCGCAAAGCCGATCCCTCTGTTTGCTCCCGTCACTACCGCGACCGTGTCACTTGACCACCACCTGCACATTATTCAAGCACGCTCCAGAATTAGAGGATTCGACACCGATGATGGGTTGTCTCCCAAACCTCTTATTAGGTCGAGTTTCTTTCTAGATTTCACATCCGCAGGGCTGGAGCTGGTTTCGTGCACGTCGGTAACATAATCCCGAAAGCAGAAGCAGCTCGGTCAAGGGGAAAAACTGATAAAGGAGACGTAAAATGAAGAATGAAAATTTTTTGAAGTTACTTCAAACATGGCAGATTCGTAATGAAAATAGCTCTCCCGACTCTATCGCAGCCCAGAAGTCCGTGCCGCTGGAAGGTGGGAGAGAGGGGAGGAGCACGTAGTAGAAAGGAAGGGGATCTGGACATGCCTGGGGGAGGTCGAGGTTGAAAGAGGAGGGAGCTCTACTTCTTTGGGCTCCATTATTGTGACGATTAGAGAGCTTGGAGGAGTTTCGGTGATGGAGGTAGATATGCGAGGAAAGAGGGTGCCTGACAACTACTCTCCATTCCACATATATATATATATATATATATATAATGTAAGATGAAGGTGCAAAATATATAATAATAGCTTATTGTATTGTTTTCCTCAATAAAAAAATAAAGCTGCAATAGTAATAGTTAGCGGCCATGCTTGTCATGTCATGTTCAGACTCGTGTACATTTTGAACTACATCACCATGGAAGCAGCGTATTCGAGAAAATTGATATTTCTCAAGAACCTAATTATATTTTTTATTAAATATTTTTTATACAGATATGATAATAGATTCATATATATATTTATAATTTCGCTCTGATTAAAGTATATAAAAGTGAGATTTTAATAATCAAATCACCGCCCTACTTGTTCAACTTATTGTGTATCGCCACTCAAGGGTAATATATAAATATGTATATGTATAAAAGCAACGAATAAGTGGGCGTGTGTTGAAAGATGAGTAATATTTTAATTTCCCTGCTGGCAAATGAGAGAGAAGACGGCGGGGCTAGCCCGTGCTAGAATTTGGTATCATTCAAAATTATGTTGACATATGGTACGGAAAAATTATGTTTTGGTAAGTATTTTTTTAGATATTTGAGATATTATATTGTATTGATGTAATATAAAATTTTTAAAATATTTATTTATATAAATATAAGTATATTTAAATTAATATAAAATTTATATTAATGGATAAATTATATTTATTAAAATATTTTAAAATATAAATTATTTAAATTTATATTTTTATAAGGGGTTATTTGTATAAGCCAATGCACTCTATTATAAGAAATTTTCATATTCAAATTGGAAATTTTTAGATCCCCAAAGTGATAGGTTGTGCCAATATGACTCGGTGGGAATCTATGCCATGCCGGCATATCCCCCAAAAATTTCGTACGATCCAAATTACATTACCAGCTCTAGTGGAGGCATATTCAATGAAGGGCTCTTGCAATTCGAGCTGATCTGCTAGTGTGTCGGTTCTGTTAGGTCGCCACTCTGATTGAGGTGGTCGGTGGGAGGGAAAAATCCGCACGGAATTAGGCCGGTGATGCATGCCCGGTCCACGTGGCACGTTCCCCTTGTTTACGAACCCCACTTGCCATTCGGCTTCTCCAGTCCTGTGTCTTCATTATTTTTTTCTTAAAAAAAAGCCCATTTTATGTAAATAGAATTTCGCGCTTAAGAAATAAAGAGAATAATTTTTTAAAAAAATTACTCGCGTAGTTTAGTCGTCACCTTACCAAGGCACTATATTAGTTCATAGTGGATTCTGACCAGTGCATATAAACAACATATATATATATATATATGTATGTTTGTATGATGAATGACATCACATTACATATTACACATTACCCATCCCTTTTTTTTTTCTCTTTATATATATATATTGTTTTTTTCTCCATGCATGCATTATCCCAAGCTACTTGTCTTCGAAACCTTCTGAACTGTTGGCGAGCATTTTCTCAAGATGTTTTCTGATTATAGATCAGCTCAAATTCTTGACCCAAGTTATTTTAGAACAAAAATGGTATCCAGTTACCCCTGCCATGTCACAGTCCGAGGATTCACGTGCTCGGATGGTTTGATAGGAAAGTGCGAGAAGGGATTCGACCTCGGGCTCACCCAAACCGCATAGGGTTGAGTCTCGAACGGTTAGACCATCACTTTCAATATTAATTAGTTCACGAACCAATGTCAACAAAATACGATCATATAAAAATGATTAATGGTCTCGTTTCTGATCCCTATATAAACAAGGAAATCTATATAATTATAGAAGGGATTTATTGTTTTTTTTTCAATGAGTTAATAAAGATTAAATTGGTCCACAAAAAATACCAGTATGAACCCGTTGTATGCGTCCACGAGCAGGGCAGATTCGCACAAAACTTAAATTATACAATTTGATCCAACACTTTTGCTCCATTTCGTTCGCACGTACATAGAATATTGGAACAACCACTCACAGATTTCTCTCCTTTTTGGTTGAATATTCGTGCTTTTAAGATAATTGTTAATACATCGTGCGTTCTGCGGTAGGAATCCACAGTGATCATCAAAGCAATAAGGACAGGTAAATTAGATCGAGGGTCAAAAAGGGGGTCATCGTACCAGCAGTGAGTGCTCCCATGACACAAAAAGGCTGGCAAGTTATCTTCCACAAATGTCATTTCGTGGTCGCCAGGCATGTAGACGTTCATGGGACACAATCTAATATTCTTATCAGTAAAAATAAATAAATAAATAAAAAAGAGTAAGTAGTACCGTGACGGTTTACCGTTTCGTAACGTAACGTAATGTGATATTCTGATTTTTGTATTTAATTATAAATATATCGGACAAACTAACTGAATGGAATCTGCATATAGAATTTTAGGTTCATGATCGATGTTTGTATAATATTTGAATAATTAAATCACCTTGTCAAACGAGGATGGCAGAATCAAACGGCCCGACCTGTGCTAGAACAGGGCCAGCCGTGGTCCTACCCGCACACGGGACGAGACGAGTTTGGATATGACCTCAGACCCACCCCACCTCACAATAATATATATTATATTACGTTATATTGTAATTTTAATTTAATTGATTTTTTTAATAACGTGGAAATAAATGCCAAGACGGGTCATCCTGCCACGGGTACGGGGCGGCTCCGAGTCTTCGAATTCCCACCCTGCACCCAGCCCATCGCCATTCCTACTCTCAGAGGTCTTGCATAATCTAATCATCATCATCATTATGATTGTTATTATTATTATTATTATCTTAAAGGGTTCTAGAGGAATAAAAAGAAGATGGTCCTTGGAAGTTCTAATATAATATTTGGATCAAGTTGCCATTTTAATAGAATTACGGAACTTGCCACTATAAGTGGTACGAGAATTCTTAGAAATATTTTAGGGGAATATAGCGACACTTTTGAAAAACATATTACAAGCAATGGGGTTGATAAGTCAAAAGGGCCTTTTGAAAGTTCATAACAGGGAATCGGAGCTTTGAGCACTAGGGGGAGGAAAGGGCCTCGTGACATCAGGCCGCCGCTGCCCTCATCCTAATATTCTTTGCATCCTCTTGATTTGAGTCCCTTAACATTGAAAACTAATGATAATTATTAACTTCGGATTGGATTAATAATTTTTTTATTAAACTTATAAATATATGGTTCAAAAATAGAATTTTAAATTGAGATAATTGACATGAATTTTTTTAAAAATTTAAATTCGATTGTAAACTAGTTTTGATATTTGATATAAATTTCTATTGATATGAAAATATTGTATAGTATAAAAAAAAATAATAATAATTATAGATAATATCTTATCTCAATGTTTGAGATTTTCAAATCTATAAAAGGGAAAAAAAATTGGATAATTTGAGTCATACATTTCATCCGATAAGTTTCCATTGTCAGCTAACTGGGACTTTACCTAATGGGAATGATATTGGCCAATCGGCTTAATTAACTTACTTTGTGGCTCACGGGACACACCTTTGGAGGGCTTAACTTTTAAGTTACTGATTCGGAATCTGGATGTGTAAATATTTCATGAATGCCCTTTGCCCTTTCTCCATCGAACCTTCGTGAGGTCAATCGGGCTTACTTTCTCCTGCGAAGGCATTCAGTGGTCCGGCGTGGCTACGATGGCAACATCACTCCGAAGGACGAAAGCCACTACTTCAGCCTTCGAGTGATCACCAGTCGTGCTGGGGCCGATCTTGGGATGTCAAACGGATGCTTGATTTCCTGGCGTTTCACTCTGCCGAACTCCACTGTACATTCGCCAAATGGAGCCACGTAGCGTAGATGTACTAAGGACAGCAGTCCTTTCATGGCTTTCATCCTGCAAGTTGACCGCTAACGAACCTAATGGAAGCACACAGCGAGCAGAAACGTAATCGTCCACTGGGAAGCGAGCAGCGCTTTTCATGGGACGAGATGGCCTGAATCGGATCGGCATTGAAAATGAACCTAAAAAACTGGTTAGGTCCGAACCGATTTAGTTTTCTTTGAGCAGATATGGCCCCAGACCTCGGGGATGGCAAAACTGATCTGCCTCGGCCAAGCCCGACCAGCTATGGGGCGGGTCTGACTTGAACCGCAGTAAAGCCAGGTTGGGTCTTGCCCCCAACCCTGTAACGGGTCAGGGCGGGCCTGGGTATATCCCATGACCGACCCGGCACGCTAAATGCTATAATATATCTCATATATTAATAAATATTCGATGTTAAATATTTACAATACATATTAACTTATTGTATTTTTTTATAACAAAATTATGGTAAAATGGGTGGGGGAGGGGCGGGCCTGGGTATTGAAATGCCGGGCCCTCCCCGACCCATTGCCATCCCCAGTTCCGGCTCTTTTGGGCGAGCTGGGCAATGAGATGGGCTCGCTCATGGCTTATGAAGGCTGGGTAACAGCAAGCCCCGGGCTCGTGAGGCCTGAGTCGAACAAGACCAGATGCATGTCTTCCACCTCTCCCAAGCCGAGCCTATGGGTTTCCCCTTTTCATTTTGACAAGAACTCACCAAGGAATCCGATATCCATAAGCAAAACCAGAGAAATCTATCGGGGACGGAGGAGGGAAATTGTGATAGACTAAAGGCTAAAGCCTCTATTAGTCTCTCGATTCTGGCACAGAAGATATATCCAACATCCAGTAATAGATTGAGGCCAGAGAACACGAAAATGACTCAGTGGGCCGACTTCTTAGTTCATCAACATCAAGGGAATACTGATAGAATTGAAATAATTCATGCATCAGTTGGATAATATACGGTAGTTCTACAGTCGTGTATAAATTTGTAGGTCTACACACAATCTTAGCCGACATAATTATCCAGATTTACGCACAACACAATCTAAGCAAGGCACGATAATCTTACTCCAATTTGGTCCAATCTCATCTCCACCATCAGAAGGTCCTATGACTGACAATACAGCTTTTCAAGGATGCAACATGCCCACCATCTTTCCTCTACTTTTGAGGTGGAATCCAGGTATACTAGTGGCCTTCTGCTTCCTTTCTCTCTCTCTCTCTCTCTTTTCTTCTTGCACTCTCTTGTATCTTCTCTCAAGAATACTGGACTGCTGTCCAACTCGACTTCCACTCCCTTAGAATCTCGGGCTCTCTGTGTCTCTCGACTGATCTGGTCGCCCCTGGTCCTGGTTGCTTTTTCGGTTCTGTGATTGTTTGGCGTCGATGGTACACGCGGTGTGTGTATGGTTGGTTGACAAATGGAATATCGACGCCTAGTAGGTGCGAAAAAATTTGTAACTCACATTGACCCGTAACAGTTGCTCGTCACCCTGGGAATGGAGTTATGCAAATTGCCAGCACAAAGACTAGCATGATATCCCACTTAAGTTTAATAAAGTTTATTGCAATAATTTAATATATCTTTTTCCTTAAAATAATTATAATATTTGAGTGTTACAAATAAAAAGGAATTTATATTAAAAAATATTTACTTTTTCGGTCATTGTCTTGAAAAAAAGAAAAATATTTGATCGTTAACATTTTACTAAATGTGCACTTTTAGTCATTTTTATTTTTTTAATGTTAAAACTTGAAAATGTATAATAATAAATAATAGAATAAGGATATTTATTAAAAAATAAAAGAAAAGAAAAAAAGTGCGGAAGGGGCTACTATTAGTCCATTTGTATGATAGATCATCCATATCAATGTGACACGCACAAAAATTGAAAACTTCTAAATATAACAAAATAAAAATTATCAGTATGACATACATAAATAAGATGGACACGATATATTTTGTTGATAATATAAAATAATTTTTATTTAATGAGGTAAAGAAAAGAATATAATATTAAAGATAGAGAGAGAAGACGAGAAAAAACCGTTCATAAATATTGTCATAAGCATAGTTTTAAAAATAAGATTAGGTAGGGTGGTTCGACTGGTTCAATAGAAAATCGGTCACTCACTCGGTCTGGTTCATAGAAAAAACCAAATTACGCTTTGAATGATATCAACTTTGGTTGAATTGACTGGTTCCCAGTTAAACCGGTGGACTCAATTGAATCAGCAAAAAAATCAGTGGACTTAAAATTAAAAAAATAAAATTATTATAATATACTTATTTTATTTTATTAGACTTATATTTATATTTTATATTAAACTTTTGTATAATATAATAATTATATTAATAATTTTTGTTATAAATTATATTTAAATTATGATATTATTCATATTTATTGATAATATTATTTATTAAATGTGCAGTTTGACCCATTAAATCGTCGATGCAACCTATTAATCTATATTTATATTAATTTATGATCCGGTTTAATTTTAAAAATTATGGTAGGAAGGCCTGCTAGCAACCACCTTTAGCCTCCTCCACCTTTTCATTTCTTTTTTTTAAATATTATTTTATTATTTTATTATTACAACTCATCAATATTTATTATTACAAGTCGTCAATATTTTTATATTAAAATAATAAAATGGCTGACTATGTATTATAAGAAGGCCGATGACGAAATATGTTCCCAAAAAAAATATATTTCTGGCAAAATGACAGAGAAGAAAATGTGGGGACTAAAAAAAGCACTTTAGCCAAAGAAAAAAAATGAAAATAGGGATGAAATGATTTTATCCGTACTATTATATATACAAACTCAAAAGCGGTTTTCTTCTTACTTTTGATCTTTCTAATTTGCCCTGAGTTAATTAACCTTACTATTAAAGAACAAACAGATTTTTTTGAATTACAACAATCCAAATTCCAATTCTAATAAATCCCATTTAAAATAAATATAAATTTATCAAATTTTCCTCGCTCCTCTGTTGTGGACGATTATTATATTTATATTTTCTTCTTTATTACATATTTTCTCATCAGTAATATGAAAATTTTTCTCTGCTAATTCTTTCTATCCTTTTACTGATGCTCCTAACAAGTGGCATTGTTTACCGTACAAGTCATTCTTTTTTTTTACTACTAAACCGGTCGAAATGTATTTCGAGATTAATTTGTGGTTGAGACAGGATCTCTAAGAAAATTTTCGTTGACCATCCAAACCTGGAATTCGATTCTTGAATCATTTATTTAGAAATTTAATGAGAAAAGAACTAATTCAATTTTAAGGTGGTTAGTGAGGTATATATATATATATATATATATATATATACACACACGAGGGAATCTCCCAATCAAAACTTGACATAAACAGACAGTCCACGCACCACTGTAAGGACAAAAAGTCAGCTAAAATAAATCATATTGGAATAGTAAATTAGCACATGATTCCAGCAGGAACGCCCACGGGTTACATGTCTACAGGAATTTAATATCTAATTAAACATATCACCATAGATTATCCTTTAATTTTTATACAGAATAATTTATTTATTTTTAACAGAAGTTTCAGAACTCAACTACCGGGACATACACTACAATATAGCAAATGTTAATAATAATTTTCTCGGTAGTGTCTATTGGCAAAAAAAATGAGAGTAGATCCCCACTAAATCTCTAAATGAGTTATCTAAAAATTAAATTTTAAGTTGGAAAAATCGACGAAATTTTTTTTAAGGATTGCGATTTGATCACAGATTAATTTTAAGGTGCATTTTGACTAATATGGAAATATTATGTGGTACAAATAAAAAAAATAGAAGAGAAATGTTAGTTGCCAATTGGATTGACACTGATAAGCGGCCAAGAAAATTTAATCGAAAAAATGTAGAGTTCACGGGACGATATTTAGGATTAATAATAGATTTTATGCTATTAAATATTATATTTAATAAATTAGTAGGATAGTGTGATATACAAAATTATCGATATAAAGATTATGTTAGAATGAATTATAAATTACAAATTTAGAAATTTTATTTAAAAGCAGAGGAAAAAAAGGAAACATGTGGAAAACGGAGCAAAATAGAGAGGGAGCAACGGAGGAAAAGATAGGGAGCAGCCGTACGAAGAGACATAGAGACAGACCAAATCTTAAGAATCAAATTGCTCGCTAGGGCTCCCTGTTCCTGTTCTTCGTAGAGAGACGAAGGAGAGAGAGAGAGAGAGAGAGAGAGAGAGAGCCCTCAGTGATCCGAGTGAAGAAATGGACGACGGAGCGGAGCCCGGTGATACCGTGATGTCGGAGGCGGCACCACCGCCCCCGCAGCAGCAGCAGCCGCAGCCGCCTCCCCAGGGCATTGAAAACACTCTGGCGACCCTCAGCCACGGCGGCAGGTTCATTCAATACAACATATTCGGCAACATGTTCGAGGTCACCACCAAGTACAAGCCCCCGATCATGCCCATCGGGAAGGGCGCTTATGGTATTGTCTGGTGAGCCCATTTTCCTAGTCTTCTGCTCGTTATGTTTCCGTGAAACCTCAGGCTCTCATCTCCTCATCATTATTCTAGGTTTCAGCTCTTGATGTTTTTGTCGAGCTATTTTCATCTCCTCATCATTAATGTCCATTTTGGGTCCTTGTTCGTCAAACTCCAGAAATTGTGGGATGTCTGGCTTGTTCTTGAAGTTTTATTTAGGATTTGTCTAGCTGGTTGTTTGCACAAGGCAAGATATTTAATTGAAGATAAAAGAAAAAGAAGCTGTTTTCAATATCAGATTTATGTAAATTCCAGCTAAAATAGATACCTGGAGGACTTGAGTGCAACCAAATATTCAGTTGATTTCGTTTTACTTAGGTCCGGCTTCCTGAGATGGGATATTTTCCTTGTTGCTGAGCAGAAGTTAGATTTTCTTTCTCCAACTCTGTGATTGTAACAGTTCAGCATTTGACTCGGAGATGAATGAGGATGTGGCAATAAAGAAAATAGCAAATGCTTTTGATAACAAGATTGATGCAAAGAGGACCCTTCGTGAGATCAAGCTTCTTCGGCACATGGATCATGAAAATGTCAGTGAGTAGTATAAGTGTTTTTTTTTTTTTAATTTCCTGCTCAATAGTGATTTCACTTGAAGGTCACTGTAATATTATTCTTCATGCTTTAGCTCTGAAAGGATGTTGTTTATCTTGTTCCCTGATCTATCACATACTTACTGAAGATCATTCTAGATAATGATAAATGTTCAGGTAGAACCACTTTCATACCAATTATAGTTAAGTTCTTGTAAGTTTCTATTTGAGGTTTTCGTACTGCTTCCCAGAAATCAAATTGGCAGGTTGTTATTAATTTCAATGGAATCAGATATTTGCCTTTTTCTAGCTGTAAACAATAATTTTGTCTAATGTCAGATTAGGCACTTTTATTTGTGTCATAACTCAAAGGCAAAGTGTATATGCGTCAGTAGGTTGAGATAGTCCGTGATTGTCATTTCCAACTGTGGATAACTCAAATGATATGGTTCATTCAACCATCATTTAGTGGGCTTCAACAAAATTGGAGAATAAACTAACTGCAAGACTAATTTTTTAATTGCAATTACTCTTAGTTGGCTAAGAGTCTTTCTGGGTTGCCATAATCTGTTAGTTCAGTAAGAAGACAACTTCTTAAGGTGTTCAAATGTCATAACTACCCTTCTAAAGCTGGACAATGTGACAATGAAATTACAGAATTCCTTTTTCATTCCCACACGCATCATAGATTATTCTCATGTTGTAACTGTCATTCATGCGATGCTGTTTCTTTGATCCATTATCTTGATAGTAAAAATACATATTTGTTACAGTAGGTATTCAGGGGTTTCGGTCAATGATAATAGAACACAACGATGTACTACTTTTCTTTTATATATATATATATATATATATATATAGAGAGAGAGAGAGAGAGAGAGAGAGAGAGAGAGAGAGAGAGAGGAGAAATTATTTCCATGGATTGCCACTTTTTGGGACAAATTTCAACATTTCAAGAAGCAGTTAAATATAGAGGAATTAAAAAAAATCCAGGCAGCCCTGCAGTAACTCTTTCTTATTAATAAATTTGTGGTCCTAGAATGAAACATTATGCTTTTAAGGTATACTTCATTTACGGAAAATGCAGGTATAGATTAGAAAAATGGGATTTTTATAAGTGAATATTGTGCTGGATGGTGAGTTGCTTGATACACTTGAAGTGCAGGATTCTATGAGATTGTTCAATGGCGCATAGGTGGGCCTAAAAGCAACTAATTAGATCAGGTCTTACTGGAAGGCATTTTAATGATTTTAATCATGATGAATATTAAATTTACTATGGAAATGGAAGGGAAGTTTCTGACAAGTTATATTTCAAACTGGGAGGGACTAAAATATTTCAACGTCAATAGGTCAATCAAGACATGGAAGAAGCATTCTTTATTTCTTTTTGAATGGGAAAATTGGAAAAGAGAATCAGTAATCTGAACTTAAAATATATCTGACCTGCTGTGGTTGTGGTGGGAAAGGGAAGATGAAGTTGTTTTGATGAGTTCCTCTGTGCAACAGCATAAATTTTGGATCTTAATTATTAGAGGATAACACAGTTGAATCTAAGAAGAATTTTTTAAGGTGAAGCTGGTACATTAATGCCTCCATGTGACGGCACAACATCTCTCTTTCCTAGTTAGCACTTCCAAGAGTCTAAGTGATGGCAGCAAAATAGAAACTTTGAAAATTAATGAATTTGTTCTCCCCAGACCCATGAAGATCCCCACAAGATCATGGATCTAGGTAATTTGGTATGTATGTTAGCAGCTTCACTTTAGGGCTATGTGTGTATGGGTGGATTCAAACCCATGACCTGGTAGATTACCCATGAAGTGTATGCAAGTCTATCCACTTGCAGTAAAACACATATTATTGTGAACTATATGTTGTAATATGGAAAAATGAGGTGATGATATTAAATGAAATTTGGAGACTGAATAACCATGCTACTCACATGGTTTGGTTTTTCTGAAAGGAAGACATTTTTTTTGGGAATGATGTAATGTAATGCACTGAAAAGGGAAGGATGCTCTGGCAGTACACTTTCTTTAGTGAACTTGATGGCAAAAATATGGTCAGGGAACTGCATGCAAATTTTACTTTGAGTGTATTTCTCTATTGGCCTTCACTAATTGTTTAAGGATAATTTGGAAAAATATACTATACTGCATGCTACGCTCCAATTAAAAAATTTCTTGACAGTAGACTTTTTTTCCTTTTTGCTGGCATAAACAGGATGTTTATAATGCAGCAACTATGTTGGGATTAAATTTGTTTTTGGCAGAATATTCAAAATTCAGTAAATGGAATGTAAGATAAGTAGGAGAAGATATTGATGGCAGTTTTATATACTAATGCAATTTTTGTCCAAGGTATTATTGCTGAAACTATATCTATTGCTGTTTATGGTACAGGTTGTTGCAATTACGGATATAATTCCACCGCCTCAGAGGGAAAGCTTCAATGATGTTTACATTGCATATGAACTTATGGACACTGATCTGCATCAGATAATCCGTTCTAATCAAGCTTTGTCTGAGGAGCACTGCCAGGTATTATTATGTCCCGTCGATATGAGCCAATTGTTCTTAGTGCTTTGCTATATCCTCCTAAAAATCATTTTAATATTCTTTTTAACCACTCAAAATGGCATTAATTATAAATTTTCTTTCCTTATCATTCAAGGGAGAATTTATTATATTCGAGTATTACAAAGATTATTAAGCACACTTTTGAGGAGGATCTAGCATTTTTGCTGTTCTTATAGAGACTAAATTACGTTAATGAGCCATTTATTGAGCTGATTCTGTGCAGGTGTTGTAGTAATGGGCATTTAAACTCATGATCACTGATGTCCATCCTGATTACAAGACAGCTTACATTTTACAATGAGAGTTTTTTACTTTTAAATATAATCAAGGAGATAATACTTTTCCAAGATATGGTCCGTATCATCAATTTCTAACTCAAACTTTAATCCCTAGTTGAACTGGATGGAAGAGTAGCTCTTGTTCATTTTGATGCTATTTGAAATTACCCAGAAAATTCTTGTGTAACATGTTACTGCTAGGGATAAATATTGAAGTGTTGGCATACAAAATAAAGTACCTGATGTCATTATCCTTATCTGTTTCAGTGAAGAATCCTGTCTCACACATGTACTCTGTGTCTATGCTTGAGTAATTATACCTTATAAAGCAGGATTTCTCATTATGTCACATATGCACCTTCAGGCTTATTCTCTGGCTGTTTTGTTTTTTATTCTTTTCCTTTTTTGCAGTACTTTCTCTATCAGATCTTACGTGGGCTAAAATACATACACTCTGCGAACATTCTGCATAGGGACTTGAAGCCTAGCAACCTTCTTCTGAACGCTAATTGTGACCTCAAAATATGTGATTTTGGACTTGCCCGTGTTACCTCTGAAACTGATTTCATGACTGAGTATGTTGTCACAAGATGGTACCGGGCACCTGAGCTGTTGCTGAACTCTTCTGATTACACTACAGCTATTGATGTGTGGTCAGTTGGCTGTATATTCATGGAATTAATGGATAGAAAACCATTATTTCCTGGCAGAGACCATGTGCAGCAGCTTCGTTTACTTATGGAGGTAATCTTACTTTATAATCTTAATCATCTGCTGAAATATATAATCCTTCAATGTTGATAGTTTCCAAATTCCTTATGTAGATTTCACTATCCTATTTAGAGCCTAATTCTTGCTGCTACATATAACTACAACCTACATACTACGACTGAGCCTTTGTTTTGTTTTAACCTTTTCCGCATTGTCCTTTAAAAGACATTTTATGATCCAAGCCTTTACTGTAGCACAATCCAAGATGTTATTTTTATCTAATAATCATCCATATTTTCTGAGAGAGCTCCATTCTATGTTTTTTACGAGCATTCAATTAAACAATTTCATTAACCAAGCACCAAGAAGGTGTGTGAGACCACATTTAAGAGTCATGACTTCAAAAGAAAAAAAATTGTTCAACCAGATTCATGAAAATTACTTAAAATCAATCCTGTTCATGTACCCATGAACCCTGTGCTGACCTCTTAACTATACCAAAAAATTGCATCCCTTTAGCCATCTTTTCACAAAGTCACTGTCATGTGATTCATTCCCTTCCAAATTTTACTGGCCCGTATCTCTAATCATCCTTCTGTAATACTTAAATATTATTTGCAGCTGATTGGTACCCCATCAGAGGCTGAGCTGGGATTTTTAAATGAAAATGCTAAAAGATACATTAGACAACTTGATATATACCGGCGGCAGTCATTTGCACAGAAATTTCCTCATATTGATCCGGCTGCGATAGATCTTGTTGAGAAGATGTTGACATTTGATCCGAGACAGAGGATCACAGGTGAACATATGTACCTGCTGTTTGTTCCTTTGGTGGATATCTAATTGGACTGCGTGAGAAAAGTTTTCTTGCCATGTCTATGTTCTTGGCAAAACCATTTTACATTTTTGTTTATTTTTTATTTTACTTTGTTGTGGGGTTTGGCGAGTTGAATGAGGTGATAGGATTGAAGCCAGGACTTGCAAGACACTTTTTCTGAGTATCAACAATTCCTTTATTGGCTACATGATTTTCTACTGGTACAAAAAAACACCGGATAAAAGTGGTAATTGTACTTCAAAAAAATTCCATGAACCTTGAAACGGAGGGGGCATGTGTGGTGTTTATATTTGATCTTAGGGACTGCTTGATTTATCTCTCTACTTTGAGGTACGTATATGATCAGGGGAAATTTTTTAAACTAAGTTCAGTTTTTACGTTTTGACTTGTTCTCATTCATCCTCATTAGTCTATATTTTGTACATGATTTACAGTTGAAGATGCCCTGGCTCACCCTTACCTGGGCTCACTGCACGACATAAGTGATGAGCCCACCTGCATCCCCTTCAGCTTCGACTTTGAGCAGTATGCCCTGACTGAGGAGCAGATGAAGGAGCTGATCTACAGGGAAGCCCTTGCCTTCAATCCAGAGTACCAATAGATGTGAGTGACGAATGCTTGTTTCCATCTCATTGATTTCTTTCTTTCGGCTGGCCGCCTCATACCCAGTGATTGATTTCTTCTGTACATATACCCCGATCCTTTGGTCCTGTGGCTCATGGGTATCTGTTGGACATAAATTTGGAGAACTGGTGATTGATGAGAGTTAAGTAAACCTCACTATTGATCTAAGTTGTCTGTTCCTTCTTCTGAGTATAGATAGTGAATAATCACAGATGCCGATGAAGCTTCAATCTGATGGGTGAAATGAACAGAGGTGATTTGGCCTTTTTACTTGTATTATCAAGATTGTTTTGATTGTACTCTTTCCAGTTAATTGTATTATCAATGTTGGGCATTTAGATCAGAAATTTGGCTGATTATGTTTCTTGGGTATCAAATACTTGCATCTATCAACTGGGAAACAGCTGCTGCTGTCTACTACTGGTGAGGCCCTGAAATCAGAAATAGATTGGGGAATCCTTTTGGTTTTCTGTTTAAAAAAAAATCGAAGGGTAAAGACATTACTAATGCCAAAAACTTACGGTGGGGTCGCTAGTATATCTCAGATTCTTTCAACACAATGCAACAAGGCAAATCTGAGACGTTGATAGTCCTTCATGCTTACATAACGGAGCCCATCTAGCTACGTTATGTGCTGGAAAGTTTCAAGCTTATTGGTGTATAGCTGTAGCTCCAGGAATCAGAAGAAGATAAAATACTGGAAACACACTTTCTTCGCTTCTAACTGGGGTTGCCGGTTGAGAGGGTTAGATTGGACAGAGTCCACCGGGTCCCTGGTGTCGCTTAGAAGCTGCAATCTTGTTATTGTCATCTCTTTGGTGGCTTCTACGACCCTGAGAATGCCACACGTTTACCCCATTATCAGTGCTGTAGCAGAAGAGGCCAATGACAGTGCCGCTATAATCAAGCTAAAAAGGCTTGTGTAGACAATACCGATCAGGGGAACCCAATGTGCTTCGTGGACAGTTATGAACCTAATCCTCTAGGGCAATGTATTGAAGGAGAATTCTCTTGTATGGTGGATTTGGAAGACCAATGAGGAAGAGGAGTCATGTTGACCATTAGTCTTTCGAGGTTCTTCATTCAAATCAGGATTGCTCTGGCTCGGGGATAACATCGGCTGGAGTATGCCAATAAAATGGCTCTTTGAAATCTTACTATTGCGAGTAAAAAATTCAGGATTATGCTATTAACCACTGAAATCTCTCATCGATTCAAAAGATTATACTCTGGTAACACTTGCTACGGTTCAGGCTTTGAAGTCCGTAGGGAGGATGGCTGATGATAGGCATGGCAAAAACATATATATCGAGGTTTAAGGGACTAAACTTGGAACATGTACCTGCAAAGATAAGTCTAGGTTAACCCATATACGTGAAGGAAAACTTGTTCTAACTGCAATATTTGGGATCTTAGATTTCCCTTATAGATTATTACATCAGGGCAGCCACCACTCGGAACATAGCAGAAGAAGGAATTTCTTTTGATCTGAATCTCGGCCATCAGGCATCTCTTAATTACTACACAGAAAATGTACAAAACTACACACAGGTATGACTTGTTTCTGTCCCTCTGTGTACCTTTCTCCACATATTGTTCTTCCAAGATGGACTTTCATGGCCCTTTGTTTTGTCCACAGACAGTGTAAGGCTCTTGAACGACAGGATGTGTTTTTTCTGATTGACCCAAGTTCTTAGAACAAGGGAACTGTCGAAAGCTCTCGGAACCTCCAGAGAGAAGATGCAGGATTAATGCTTCCTGCTGAATGATCAGGTTGCTCCGAAGATCTGACGTTATAAAACAGAAAAGACGTGGAAACAATTGACAACCAATGGAGCTTCCTCTCTCTCTTGTTTATGTACATGGGAATCCATTTCAGTTATCTTCCTTCTCAGGCAGCGTACAACTTTCTTCCTCTTATTTCCTGCAAATAATCGCAAACACTTGATCTCATGAAGCATCTATGCTCGGTGTACTGTGTGCGGTGTCCATTTTGAATCCATAAGATAGCTATGAGATTCGGTATTAACACAAAGCTGTCTTCAATGAAACTGCTTTTTCTCGTGTTAGATCCGGGTAGTGTTCCTTCTTCTCAAATTGGAAAATTAAGTTTGCTTGGGTGATCTTATCTTACCATTGGCCAAAGAACCAAGAATTAATGAAAAGTTGATATTTTGAGCGGGAGGAACTAGGGAAGCACGATACTTTTAGCCATAGAACCATAAGTTCCACCAGAAAAGCATCAAAATTAAAGAGAATGACCCTGGCTATTCTGTGGGAGATTTTGAAAAGAAACACATACCAAGGAAGTTTGAAAGTGTCTTTCCACCAGCCCTGCTTTGAACACTTCGCAACTATCTTGTCCAATCTAACTATGATCTCTGAAAATGTTGGTCTCATCATAGGCCTTTCATCCCAGCATTCTTCAATCAGCCTACACTTTATTTTAAGGTTCAGAAGGATCAACCAGTTGAACTGATTATAGAAAGAATTCGAATGAAGTAAATTGAATATTAGATGCTACCAGTGCCAATTCAATAAACCATATGTTATGAAGCTCTCTTGGCAACCATTTGTTTGAAAACACGGTAGTTCGTTTTAATCGGAAGAAAGCTCAGGAAACGAAGTGAGAATTAGAAGAGAAACATGAGAGGGCATTACAAAATGGATCTTGACTCGACCAATGACTGGAGCGTTAGCGAATAACTCACTTTCTTAAGTCGGGAGGGTAACCCTTGGATTTGACCTTAAGTGCTGGTCTTTTTCCTTCGAGGCATATCAGGCGAGCAGCTTCTTCAGGAGACTTAGGATGGAAAGGCTGGATTCCTTCAGACATCTGCATTTTACAGGAAACTATTCATTAAACATCTGCTTCATGGAAATCCATCATTGCCCACGTTACCATGAATTAGAGTTCAATAATATATACAAACCTCGTAAAGAATGAGGCCGAAAGAGAAAGCATCTACGCTTCTGTCAAATATCCCATCCTTGAAAACCTCTGGTGCAACATATGAACCTGCAGCTCAGAAAGGTTCCAACATCAGTATCCGAGAAAAATACAAACAACCTAGCTATTTTAATTTCCCTGAAACGAAAGATGGCTAGTGGAATTCTCTGAACGAGTTGTCAACTGTTACAATGGTTTGTAAATGCGGTAGGGGATTGCAAATCATGCAATGCCTATAGGATGACAGCAAGTACATGGTCCATGACTTACCTTGGAGCTCAGCATGAGCCTTGGGCTGAGCTAGCTTTACTTTGTTAGATGAGATCTTCGACAATTGTATCAAACCAAACCCAGAAACCTTCAGTTGACCACAACTATCCAGCAAAATGTTTCTGGCACCCAAAATTTCAGATAGTAAGGGACCATCTTTATATTATCACAATCCTCTTAGCTTTGATAGCAAACTCTCAAATTAAAAGTTGCCTTACTTTGGCTTCAAGTCGCAGTGAATGATGGGGTCAGGCTTGCTTTCATGGAGGTAGTTCATTCCCCTGCCAACCAGATAGATGAACTAAAGCCTCAATAAAAGCTCAGACTTTGATCTAATTCTAAATAAGTAACATAATTTACATGAGAAAAGAAACTAGTATTTGGTGTACCGTGCGATATCCAGAGCAAATCTTAGAGCTTTAGATGGAAACAGGCGACCTTTCTTTTGAATGTAAGTTCCCAGATCACCACCCTATGATAAAAGAAATTGTGAATAGGCCTTTTCTCTTCAAGGGCACGAGCAAAAACGAGAATGATAAGGATATCATAGAGAAAGTTATTGTTACTTTTGGATGGTACTCTGCAACGATCATCATTGGAATTTTCTGAGTAACAGCTCCGATGAACTGAACCACGTTGGGATGCCGAGCCTTCGCCAGCATCCCTAACTCGTATTTGAATGCATTCCTGATAAATATTAGAGTGAGATTCATGCTTTATAGTCCGAGATCATTGATTCTTTAAGGCGCCATGAATCATTTTTCATTTTTGATGTAATTTCAAACATCACATTATTTCATTGTGCATCTCTGAAATTGGGAGTACGTATTGGGGCTTACAGGCTCTCTGGATCTGAGTAACTTTCTTTGTCGAGTATCTTAACAGAAACCTTTGTACCATTCCATTTTGCCACTTGATAGTTTCCCTGTCAAAAATGCTCATAAAAAAATTCAGAATCAAAGAACATAATAACCATGAAACATCACAAGTGATGAGGGAAGTTGCTCAAAGGCATCAGTTCTCGTTCTTACCCTTGAAATGCCATCAGCCTTCCGTACTTGAATCTCCAGTGGATTAAGCTCATACTCCGGCACTTCTCGAGGATTTACGACCAACATTGGTGTCCTCTTTGTTCTCTAGAATCATTGTAACTTCCAGAATCAGTTGGGCTTCGAAAGAAATAAACTTCATGAAAGAACTTCCTTAACATCCTACCAGAACTTTGGCTCCACGAGCTTTCAAAATGCTGTATACTTCTGTATTCCCATAGTACTTGGCATCAGCAGCTGCCTGTCATAGAATGAACTGTTAAACTTATCTGGGAATTTACTAAAAACAATTTAACATGGACATGTTTGGTAGATGTCAACTGTAAACATGTGTTATTGGTTTCCCTATTTTCACCGAAAGATGAATAGCAATTTCGCTATAACTGATGAGATTTTACCGTGCTTCCCCAGCGGTCACGGGTGTCAATATTAGCTTCCCGAGTCAGTAAGAGCTTCACAACTCCGACATGGCCTTCGCTGGCTGCAATATGCAATGCGGTTCTCCCATCCAAGTTGATGCTGTTAACGTCGATTCCTTCGTTAAGTAAGCCCTCCACTCCCCTCACGTCTCCCCTGCAAGCCATGAAAAGCAGCTGCATGGTGGAGTCGAGGTTCTCGGGCACTTTGAGCTCATCATCCTCGTAAGGGCCCCTCCTTATCGGGTCGAGGGATGACTGCCTCCCGAAGCTAAACCTCAGATTGTTGCTCCTCGGGTCTAGAGATGATTGTCGCGTAAATTGCCTGAGAAAATATTTTCTCTTGGATGAGGAAGAAGAAATTTGGAAACCAAACAACTATGGTGCCTCGTAAGACAAAAAATAAAAAATAAAAATCCCCAAGAAACTAACTCGGAACAACAATAGCTGTTTCCAATGGACGATGAGAAGTTCGCATCCACGAACCTAGTGAGGCTCCTCTGGAAGGAGCCGGTGGAGAACTGGCGGGAAATGCCTTGGTTCAATTCTGAGGTGATTACCATTTGTTTTGCACTGAGACTGAACCAGAATCTCCACAGCCAAAGAACAATAGCTGAGTGCCCAGTCGGCCCAATACGAATGCCTTGGCTTTGATCAGGTGCTAGAAATCAGGGGAGGCATCAATTTTCCATATGCCCTGCAGGACTAGAGCTCGAGTTTATTATCGGAAGCACAGCTCAACAGATCGAGAGCTCTTGGGTGGAAGGCTCCTCGACGATGAGGAGCAACTGTGGGGAGAAGAACTCAATCTGAAGAGAGGATGGACTGCAGAGAAAACGGAGACAGAAGACAAGGATAGAGGGGAGAGAGACGAGAGAGTGCAATATAAAACTAGGCTGGCAAATATGAAGGTTGCATTGCCACCCACTTGACCACCCGCCATTACCGTTCCTTGATTGAGTTGAAAAACACGGCAAACTTCAATTTTCCGTTAGTTCCTACAGCTGGCCCATTAGGAAGAACAAAGGAAGCTCCTGAATTTACAGTTCCTTCTGGCTCAATATATTAGCTAGACAGAGAAAGGAGGAGGAGATGAAAATGAAACTCGCTGAGTGAGACAATTCGAATATTTTCAGTTTGCCCCCCCGAAGTTTGATATGGGTCAAATTTTCGCCCCTCAGGTTCGTGCCGAGCCGAACCGCCCCGGCTTCTGTCCTTTACGTCTCTAGCACCATGATCTCAGAGTCATCTACGTTCACTGGGTCGCCGTGGACGAGGATCTTCCAACGCGGGCGGCTCCCGACAACTGCCCGCCATCCGTCTTTCGCGTCGCTCTACTGTGCTTTTCTCGTATATGTGAGCCTAAGGACAACGGCGGCATAAGATCGGCCTTCGAGCAAAAGTTCAGGGACGTGATTGGACCCTGCAAAGGGTCGAGGACGGAATCGGCAAAAATAATAAAGCTCCAAGGACCAAATATATATATATACTGATCAGAATATTCCGGACGAGGACAAAGATGACTTTGACTTCGTCAGATGACCCGTTTCTCTGAACCAACTCAGAAGCTGTAGCGAATTAATTATCTCGTACGCAAAATTATCCTATACTCTCCCTTAACGCCAAACAGCCCGATAGCTTGACCCTCCGTCACACGAACAAACCATGTTTTGGTCAGGGGACTTCAGGCCGAGTGAGATTTCGGGTTATGCTGGCCTGGATGAAAATATTCTAGCATGGAGCGGCACAGCCTAAACATTTCCGGGCCGATGCGAGCCATGATTCAAAAAAGAATAAAATCGAAATAATCCACTAATTATATCATATTAACCATTCTTATCGCTCTAGGAGTTGTGGGCCAAAACCCAAAATTATTCATTTTAAGGAAAAAAAAAGGGTAAAAATACTACTTGCATCGGGCCGGATCCAGTCGCCCAATAGCACGAATCAACCGTGCTCGGGCCTGGACTATTTGGGCTGCTGTCTTTCGTCTCTGTAATGAGTTCTAAGGATAGAGGAAAGAAAGGGAAAAAAGATGAAAGAGTATTTTTTTTCTTACTAATTAACGACAGTAGTCAACGCTGATGTGGCGGTTAATATGCCATCCGAGTCAACGCGACACACTAGATACTCATTGGCGTGGCACTGGAAAATAATTTTAAATTTCCATAGAATAGCTTGCGAACATAAATCTTTCAAGCTCACATTATCAATTAGGTCTCAACCCCAATCGATTGGGTCCCGCACACATGACCACCGAGTTCGATGCATCGACCCCGATATGACTATCAATTTCAAAGCTTTCAAGCTCGACAAACTTTCCACAATCAATGGTTCACGTTACTCATGAGCAACCTGGATCACTTGCTTCCCGATGTTGCGGCCAGAGAAGAGGCCGATGAGCGCATCCGGGCAGCTCTCAAGGCCTTCTACGATGTCCTCCATGTATGCGATCTTCCCCTCCCGAATGTGCGGCAACACCCAGTTGAAGTATTTCGGGTAAAGGTTGTTATAGTCTGAGACCATAAAGCCTTCCATTCGGATCCGCTTATAGACAAGGGGCATCAGATTGCTAGGCCCTTCAGGCCGATCATTATTGTACTGCGAGATCATTCCGCACACTGAAATTCGTCCGTGGACCCTCATGTTGAGAAGTGCTGCATCGAGCATCTTACCTCCAACGTTGTCAAAGTAAATATCGATGCCTTCAGGAAAGTACCTATAAATATTATTAGGAAAATGCAAACATTAGTGGCATAGCTTTCGAAAGCTGATGACTGGGTTAGTGTTTAGTCACACTAAGGGGACCAGTCTAGAGCAAGATCAGCCTATGCTAACCCAGTCAGCATTTGGACAAATTTTAGCAACACTGAATCAACTCTCTGAGATCAATTAATATTTAAGACTATAAGGAGCAGAATAGCCATGGCATCCATTACTAAAGTTGGTTCTCACCAGTCCGGCCTTTGTTCTTATGACTTGGGATTTTCCCAAGTGCGACTGATAGATTCAAATTGATCTAGGTCAAAGGAGCCGGTTTGGCTCGATGACACAGGGAACTGAATCCAGTTTACTACACAACATTTCCCACACTATCCCTTAACTTGAAAGAGATTTAATATATCCAACCTTTTGAGAGCTGCATCTAAGTCCTCTTCTTCCTTGTAGTTGAAAGCCTCATCAAATCCAAACTTGTTTTTCAGCAAATCAACCTAGAACAAATAAAAAGCATGAATAAGTTGGTTAGTCATTGCTATAGCAAGATAGGGCATAAAATGCTTGCTGCACTTCTCCACTAGCCTATGCTTTTAGGAAAATTCCGTCAAACATTACAAATTTTCAAAGCCTAACTGAGGCTGTATTTTCATCCTTTACCACAAAATAACAGTCATACAAGTTTACTGATTAGAAAAGAAAAACAATGTACTAATAAAACACAGAGCAACTGTACTGAGAGTAGAACATGTATTATCATCATGATCATCAATAAACACACTGTTTAAGTAGGGTGGCAGTGACCTTTTCTTTACTACCAGCACTACCAACGACATAGCAGCCTGCTAATTTGGCAAACTGCCCAACAAGATGTCCAACTGCGCCAGATGCTGCGGAGACAAACACACATTCGCCCGTTTTGGGAGAGCATATATCAAATAAACCTACATAAGCAGTCAAACCCACAGCACCTGCACGAGAGACAAAGGGTTTCAGGGTTGTCATCTAATGTTTAGCCTGAATCCTGTAATTGCTTCTAACTTCAGAATCCAGTCAGCGACCATAGGCTAACTGTGGGCATCAAGGAACCTATCAGCATGCTTGAGCTAAGCTTAATTACCTAGTTGATATCAACAAATTCTATGATAGATATAAGCAAGAAAATTCAACAGACTGACGATCAGATCTATGATATTGCCACATACTCAAAATCCCCACATTGTAGGAGAGTGGAACATCAGTATGCTCGATTTTGAAGAGCGTCTCAGGTGCAGTAATGAGAGTATACTCTTCCCATCTGGTCATTCCCCGAACCAAGTTGCCCTTCTTGAAATTCGGGTCTCGAGAATCCAAAACTCTGGCCACTCCACCCCCAATAACTACCTGCACATTCATCGCATAGGACCAGGAGAAACACAGCAGTTCTCTCATCATCATAAAGGAAGCCGTGAAAAATTGAAGTACCCAAAGAAGGACAAATGAACTTTCTCCCAAAAAAATTCATATTTTTTTCGGTAGAATCGCAGTCCCAGACTCCCAAATCCCCAGAATATTGCATAACGGAGTCAAATATTTTTTACCTACCACTTGAAAGCATAGACAATTTTATCCAAATTATGAAAGGAAGAGAAAAAAAAAAAAGAAGCATACTTTCGAATCAAAGTATTGCTTTGGACAACTAATAATATATAAGATCCCTGATAGAAAGCAATATATAAATACCCAACGAGACCTTCCGCAATACCCAACGGAACATTAATCTAAAAGTACCCGCGAATAGAAGAGCAAGACGGGAAACCATATCGGAGAAAGAAAGTACAACGAAAGGAAAGAAGCATAGGACAGTTTTACTGACGGAGCCGGGTGTTAAAGAGGTAAAGTAGTAGCCGGGGGCTTCGATTTTGCGCATTCGGAGACGCAAGTAAGGGTCGATGGACAGGTAGAGGTTCTGCAGGAGCACTCCATTGGAACCCTCGGGCACCTTCGATTTGATGACGGAGGTCCTCAGCTCGAAGTCTTCCTTACTGGGGAAGCCAGAGACATAGCCTTTCAGTATCACCTGCTTGTTCCTCAACTCTACGGCTTCCGCCTCTTCCCTCGCCATCGCAGCGCGCTCCTCACTGAAGAAGGAAAGCAGAGAAACGATAAAAGCAAAAGGCCAATTTCCAAGGAAAAAAAACTCTTCTAAATTCAACATTATCAATTTTTCTCGCACAATAATTTTTTTATTATTATGGCGAGCAATAACTTAACATTACCATGCAGAACAGTTAATTGGAAAATCGAATTTTGCACTGTAATTGAGATATGTAAAATTCGTGTAAATGATGATAAAGTGGTAAAAATTGGTACATAATAATTAGAATGTTAACCCTAATTCTTATAGTCTAAATTTTGTAAATTGAGAAATTTGACCCCCCCCCCCTTTTTTTTGGTTGGTTTGGTTGGGCTTACCAATGATGATCCTAGGCATGTTGAAGCTGATGCTCGTTCCCAACTGAGACCTGATCAACTGACGAAATCTCAACGCGTCAAGTGATGGACAAACGGATTTACAATTTGTTAAACCGGTGAAAGATCAAATTATCCACTGTGAAGACAACGGAATCATGGGAATCGAGTAATTCCAATCTAATAATTAAGGTCGCCCAAAGAGAATCGCTGAGTGTGAGGGCGCATGGAATAGGAATATGCCTGAGGGGATCGATGGTTTTTATGTTAGGACAGAATCGTGCCATTGAGCAGTGATTTTAAAACCGGGTCGGATTGGGAGCCGGTGTAAGTATAGGTCATGGATTGGACCAAAGGTTTAATCGATCAGACTATATATTTAATACATAATATTATTAATAAATATACATAATATTATAATTTAAATATAATTTATAACAAAAATAATTAATACAACCATTATATTATATAAAAATTTAACCTAAAATATAAATATATGTTTGATAAAATAAAATAAGTATATTATGATATTTTTTTTAAAATTTTAAGAACGTCGATTTTTTTATTAGTTTAATTGGATTTACCGGTCTGATAAGTTCAACTAAAGTTAATCTCATTTAAAGTACAATTGGATCTTTTCTAGGAATCGGACCGGATTGGACGAGTGGCCGGCTCCTTGTTGAACTGATCGAACCGATCAGTCAAATCGAGATTGATCGGCAGGCACATATTTTGTTTCATCGGCGGATTAATCACCAGACTCTTCTTCTCGTCCAAGCTAGGCACTGCCGCGGTTCCGCGCACGAGCATTGCGTTTCAACGGAACGTCGATGCCATCGATGAATTTACAAATCTATGGGTCCTGGCTTAGGCGATTGCAGGGTAGTGGCTCCCTTTAATATTTACTGAGATTACGATTTCTTGCGGAATTCGCCATTGTGATTGATCAAAAAAGTAAGCCCTCTCAGAAAAAAAAAAAGAAGAAGAAGAGGGACAGGAGACAGCGTGTAAGTGAGGCTGGTGGCTCTAATTGCTTGTGTTAGTCAGCTTAGAAAGTTTAATCATTGTCATTAATGATAATCAATAATAATAACCATAAAAAAAGGCTGTGAATGCGGCGAGTTCTACTCCCGGGACAATCCCATGTGTCTGTCACATGGCGAATTTAGATATGTTCATCAGCTCGTTATTGGCATCATCTCCTACGTTAGCTGCCAATACTCAACCGATTTGAAAAACAAATGAGAATATCGCGTTAACATGTTCTAGTGGCGCAACGGATCAATTATCACACGACACGTGTATGATCTCATATTCGTCAGTGGAATTTTAGGGTTTTTAAAAATTTAGTAGCATTTACTTGTTGTTTTACATTTAGGATTAATTAATATTCTATTTTTTTAGCATAGTGTATTAAGAATATTGCCAATGTTGTTTTTAAGAGAAATCTTCCTCAATCATTGGACTATGACACTATGGTGATACCAACAGCATGGTATATTCGTCACACATTAGATTTTTTTCAATCAATCAAAGTTAAAATTCATCATAAGCAAGACCATAACCATAACGTAGATGTTTGAAAATCCGACTTATCAGAAATAAACCAAATCGATACATATATCATCTTCTAGGCAGCCTAGGACCTATGACCTAATATATACATATACATACATATATATATATATATAAATAAATGTTCGGGCTGCCATTCTACTTAGCTGCTAAGAATTCACGTCCGAGTTCATTTTATATTTGGTAGATTGATTTTGCTTCGAGATTGTGTTGGTTGAAGGACGTACATCATACTCCAAGAAAAAAGAATTCATGCGTGAGCAGTTACGCGGATGATAAACAAAAGGACCCAAACTCCCTGTGCACATTGTTGCATGTTCTTCGCGCTTCTGTCATTTATAATCATAATGTTCCTTTCTGAAAAAACATTTGAATTAATCGATATTATAACTCGATTGGCTTATATATCACCGTACGTACGTACGTATCATCCTCTCCAAAAGGTAACTCATGACGTGCAATCGACACTTTTGGTGCAGCGTTTAATTAAATTATTTATCAAACCCCACAGTATAATAAATAAATCAGTGAGTCAGGGAGTCGGCGACTCTGTACTTCACCTATAAATTACAGCCCCTATCCGTCCCTCGCTTTATCCCAGCCGCCGGCCCCCATCTTCCTCTCTACGTTCTGAACAAGAGCATCGATCGCCATGGCTGGCCTTCGTCGCATTGCCCTCCACTTCCTCACCTTGTTGGTGCTCGCGATGATGAGCTCGACAAGGGCCGCCCACAATGTGCTGAACTACGGTGCGAAACCCAATGGGGCGACCGACTCGACCGCGGCCTTCCTCCGGGCGTGGGCGGCCGCTTGCAGCTCGACCAGGGCTGCGCTCTTGTATGTGCCCAAGGGGAGGTACCTGCTCAGGGCTCTGGACTTCCGGGGACCTTGCAAGAGCAGGATCATCTTCAGGGTCGACGGGACGCTGGTGGCCCCGTCTGACTACCGTGTGATCGGGAACTCGGATTACTGGATCCGTTTCGTACAGGTCGATAATATTATGTACCTGGGTGGCAGCCTCGACGCTCGTGGGGCTGGGCTCTGGGCTTGCCGGAGGTCAGGCCAGAATTGCCCGTCTGGTGCAAGGGTTTGTCACTACTATATAAACTCCTGACACGAGCGAGGATGAGTATCTGATATTGTCTTTGCATACAACTAGCTAGACGTCGTAAATGTCTGTTGTGTTTGGCAATTGAGTTTTATATAATTTCGAATGACTCTTTTAATCATAAATATATGATATAGTATAAATGCATGCAGTCGCTCACCTTCAACTGGGCGAACAATGTCGTGGTAAGCAGTGTGACATCGATAAACAGCCAGGTGACTCACCTGACGATAAACAACTGCAACAACGCTGTCGTGAGGAACGTAAAGCTGTACGCTCCAGATCAGAGCCCGAACACAGACGGAATCCACGTCCAGGGATCGACAGGAGTGACCATCTCTGGGAGTCTCCTTATGACCGGAGACGACTGCATTTCCGTCGGCCCCGACACCAAGAACTTGTTCATGACCAACATCAGATGTGGTCCTGGACATGGTATCAGGTATATATATATAAAGTCATTTTCTACTTCTGGTTCCATGATTTCTAATGAAAAATCTATTGAGAAATCTTATATAATATGAGAATATAATATCGTTTGCAGCATTGGAAGCCTGGGAAGGGATTCCAATGAAGGCGGCGTACAGGATGTGACGCTGACCAATTCGGTATTCAGTGGGTCGGACAATGGGGTGCGCATAAAGACGTGGGCTAGGCCGACGACTTCATTCGTCAAGAACGTCCTCTTCCAAGACTTAGTCATGAGGAACGTCAAGAACCCGATCCTCATCGACCAGAACTACTGCCCCGACAGCCAAGGCTGTCCCAACCAGGTAATTAACCGATCGTTTCACCATTATTACACCGCTGTCAGAGGCACAACTCTATCGGGCTACTGTCTAAAGATCATTACTCACTCGCTTCGGCAGAGCTCAGGCGTGAAGATCAGTGGGGTCACATACAAGAACATTCGGGGGACATCGGCGACCAAGGAGGCGGTGACGTTTGACTGCAGCAAGAGCAACCCTTGCACTGGGATCCGGCTGCAGGACATTAACCTGATGTACATGAACAAGGCGACGACTTCCTCGTGCAGCAACATCCAAGGCACCAGCACTGGCGTCCTCGTGCCGCAGAGCTGTCTGTAGAGTCAATTAGGGTTTTCTGGGTGCGGCGTCAGTGCTCACCACATGGGGAAGAGCAGGTTTATTTGGAGTTCTTGCAGATTCCAAGGTCGCGTGTGCGATTAGAAGCCCGCTATGCATGCAGTATCCTGCCGAGAAATTTTATGTTAGTTTTTTTATCTGTCAATTTGTAGTTATGGAAGCAAAATTCGTGTTTGCTTGTAATTATGGGTCCTCCTGGGTGAGGTACGCTTGATGCTTATGTGGATGCTTGTTGCACAAAAATAGTTCGTGATATAAGCTGCATAATATACACATGCATATATATATATATATATATGTGGATGTGGATGTCAGCTCTTGCTGTTGTTGCCCTGACTAAATCTAGTTACGACAGTTCACTCTAAATCTTAACCATCAACCAACATAAATAAAATGAAATAGATTATTCAATATCATTTTTTAAAAAATAAAATCTTACATTCGAATATTATGAATAGAAATAACTTGGATTAGAAGAATCTTACCAATTAAGTGCATTGATCCGACTTAAATCTGAATCAGGAAAAATATGGTATATACTGAAAAGAAAATCTTATCGGCCAATCTTCTGTCTCCCACTCTGGTTGATAGTAGTAATCACGAATTAATCACCTTCACTTCGGTGATCCAGTCAAAATGGAATATGATATAGTTCAATAAGTTATTATCTTTTAAAATTAAGGTCAATATAGTTTGTCTTAATATAAGTGAGAAAATGAATTTGAACTTGGAATTTCATATTCACCTAATATAATAAAAAGTGAATTTTAAACTATCAAATTTGACGATACCCTCTTTGCTCGAAACTGATTGGGCGCAAGAGGAGAGAATAGGAACATACATGCATAAAAGTAAACGTATAATTGTTAAAAAACAAAAAAAAAAGCATTTGACCGATTGATGGGCAATAATTCACAATATATTTATATGATCGACCGGTCTCGTCGCGAGTACCGGTCCCAGAGCCCACATGCTGTCTTGGAATCCAAGAGGCAAAGCTTGCTCGTCCTACGTACTCGCAGTCCTTAATCAATGACCATGCCGGCCCACTCTCGCGATAGGCAATCAGAGGATTCGAACAGAGTCGGTCCAATATACTCGAATATTCGATCAATATTATTTCCGGCTAATTAACTGTACGTCTACTAGTATGATGCTACGATCTGGCGATCGATTCGCTCCCTGATTGCTCGAGCAAACCCTCTCGAAAGCGATCACATATATATATCACTCTAAATTTTAAATGACCGGTAGTAAATTAGAATTAGTTGAAATAGAAAAAGAGCATCACATCTCACAATAGTTTTTAAAATTGGACCGAACCGGTTAGTTCGACCGGAAATCGATCATTCACCCAATTCAATTTTCTAAATTAATTTAATTACATTGTAAATGCGATCCGCTCTAGTTGGATGGGCTAGTTTCCAATAGGACCAACGAATCTAATTCAATCGCTGAAAAAATTGGTTGACCTAAATTTTTTTAAAAAAAATATTATAATGTTCTTATTTTATTTTACTAAATTTATGTTTGTATTTCATGTTGAACTTGTGGTTAATATAATTACTATATTAATGGTTTTTTGTTATAAATCAATGTCAAATTATAGTATTGCGTGAATTTATTGATAATATTAATATTAGTTTATTAAATATCCGATCTAACTTATGAACTCATGAATCCATACCTTAACCAGTTCTCTATCCGATCTAGTTTTAAAGACTATGCTTCCATTTCTCCCCATATTCTTAATGAAATTAATTAATTTATACTAGATTGTGGGTTCGATTCACCTATTGAGCTCGTAACCTTTAGTAATGTCACCCGAACATGTGTTTCCACGTGAACTTACTTATATCTACTTGTTTGTGGAGTGTTGATGGGTGCGGGAAGAATAAACTATTCACTGTAGCTTAGACCGGTGGCTTTAATTGCTTGGGTGGGTTGGGTTTAGCAAATATAATCGTTGCTAATTAATCACAATAATGAATGATTGAACGAAGTAATTGGCTGCGAACGCGGCAGGTTCTGCTCCGGGACAATCCCACGTCTCACATGGTCATTAGAAAAATGAAAAAAAAATCATTATATTATAAAGTGCCAATTCAAATCATTTGATATATTTTCTTATTAAATATCACAAATAAAAAAATATTAATAAATTAATTTAAAATGAATATAAACTAGTACCGTAATGTTGGGTTTAAAGAAAAAAGAAAGCATATGTACGACTCCTACACCGCACCACGTAAGCCGCCAAACCAACGCTGCTTTCAACGGCTCCGAACATGATATTCTCCGTTGGCGTACTTAAAGGCAGTTTTCTATTCACAAATTCAATATCAACACTTTATTTAAAGAGGGTAAATATTAAATTATTTTAATTAATTTATATTAACTATTACGTACAAATTTTACCTAATATCTAAAAAGTCATTGAATTCACTTAGGATTAAAATTCTCCCCCATAGCACATGTACTCAATTCATTCATTAGTCTCTAACACGATATCTCGTTTGAAGAAAAAAGATGTCAACCATCTCAACTAACTTATATCGGCGTCTATCATGCATACTCAACCGTTATTCACATGCTAACATAGTTAATAATCAGAATAAGTGGAAGGACCTTATTGTTTTGCACGTCCGACCTCATCTTTATATCAACTAGTTGATAGCGATCGATATTTGATTATGGAAAAAATTACTTAATTTACGAGAGTGTCTGCGTGTGCATAATCAATATGAACCCAAGTGCCTTCTTCACAGTGATCCCATATGTGCTGCTGCGGATTTGCTTTGCGATCACTATACCCACTCGAAAAACATATAATATTCTATCATTTAAATTCATATCAAAAAATTATTGAGTATAACTTGATTAACCTATACATCATTTTCTTTTTCTTCAATTCAATGAATTAATAATTGACTTATACGCATCATCGACTGTCGGTATCATCAACCTTTCTAAAATACGCCTCCCATGACGTGCAACCGACACTAATTGTGAGGTCCCTCGAGAAAACAAACTGGCACGTGTCCATCTTACTAAATGTTATATATAAATATATATATATATATATATGTATCAAACGTCAAGTCATGTCTAGGGACAGTAAGGTGAAAAAAAAAGGGAGAGGCCGAAACCCGAATGGAAAAATCAGACCGAGACCAACCCAAAAAAAACCGTATTCTTGTGTTCCTACGTATGATCGGGTGGATTTTAATGTTAAAGTGCATAATTTTTAAAATTGGATCAGATTGTAGATCAGAGTTTTAATATATTTAATAAATAATATTATTAATAAATATATAATATCATAATTTATAATAAATATAATAAATATAATTATTATATTAATTTAATATAAAATATAAATGTAGTAAAATAATATATGTTTATTATATATAATAAATTTTTATTTTTTTTATTTGTTATCAATCAATTTTTTCACCGATTGGATAAGGAACCGACCAGTTCAATTAGAGTTAATTTCATTGAAAGTGTATTTTGGTTTTTTATAAAAATTAGACCGAATAAGTAATCAATTTCAATTAAATTTTTTAAATCAATTTACTTGGTCCAATTTTTCAAACTATGGTGAAACATCCAATAAAATGGGCCCCTTAAACTGCATGGCCCCGAGACTGACATGAATTTCACAGTTATAGTTAATAATTTATTTTATTAATTATAACCATATAATAATATTCACTTCCATTACTCATCTCCCTAACTATACCATCAACATTAACATTGATTAATGTTATATCATACAATTTAGAAGGATGCCCTATTGATTATTTGATTGTTATCCGGAATTAATCTTACTCTTTAATTATTTTAGATAATAATACTCTAACTATATTTTTGTATTATTAGATGGAACCCGAAAAAACTAAAGAAAAACCAAACTGATATGTGGCCGTGTTTCATTTCTTTAATCAGTACCCGAATCATTTTCACCCCCCAGTCACTGGGAGAATTTTAACAATAATACACTTCCTAGAGTTATAGATTGAAATGTGCATTTACTTCACAGGCCAATTAGTGGATTTGATGGTGAAAAGTGCTAAGCGAAAAGGACTGGAAAATGTGAAACAAAATGAGTGTTATACCCTTGGAGTTTGTCCGTCGCATTTCACGCTCATGATTTCCCTTCTCACTCGGATCTCCTGATTTGATTTCTTTACTTGCTGCAGCATTTCAAGTACCATTCGCGCCCTTTGGAGGTCAAGTTCTTTGGGATGAAGACCAAACACAGTAGCGGGACCCGGGTTGCCCAGGATTTGCTCTTTGATGCCGAGAATCACATGCACAAGAAGGCTACTGGTCCTGCATCTTGCGGGATCTGCTGAAGAATCACACGGGCACGTTGCCATCGTCTGTTTTACGCTGGATAAGAAAGGGAATGAGATATGAGTCGATGATTTTTAAGCGTGACCCTTTTGTATTTGGGTTGAAGGGTGAAAGTTGTGTGCCCTTTTGATGCGCCGTTCATTTGTATCCATACGGATATGTGCATAAACGAGGCATTTACAATTGGGATACGAAGCTCAAGTTGGTATGACCGGCTCCCTCGAGTAGTTCGAGATAAAGTCGTCATAGCGGCCGGTTTTGGAGGTTTTGTGCTGACCCCGAGCCACCATCGAACCCCAGTGAATAGGGCTGTTATTCATGCACTCGCTGAGCGTTGGCGGGACACCACTCACACATTTTTCATCTCCCATGCGGCGGCGAGTTCACCCTATCCTCCCCTGTTCACTTTAGTGCCATCACAGGACTCCGAGTCAGCGGAGAGTATGAGGAAGAGACCCGAGGATACTGTTGGCTCAATAGGTTTCCTTCCCTATGGTTATGCCAATGGGAGAGTGCCATACGATCAGTTGCAGAAGCAAGCAAGGGGTCGTCCTTGTGAGGCAGAAGAGCAAATAGACCGGTGCACTCGTAGCTTTCTTCTTTGCATGATTGGCTCATCAATGCTTGCTGCTATTCGCAAAAGAGTTGATCTGCACATCCTCGGTCCATTGTGTGATGTTGATACTATATCTAGATATGACTGGGGAGGGGCTGCTCTTTCTACTTTATATGCCAACCTTGATTGCTTTACCAGCTGTGTCAAGCAAGGCCTTGGTGGCCTTTATCGCGTTCTTGAGATTGGGATTTACCATAGATCTACACGTAACATGAACTAACTGCTTATTCTTTAAAAATAAAAAATAAAAAACTCACCTTTTAAGATTTAGCTAGTGCTATGCTTGATCTGTAGATATGGGCCTACGAGATTCGATTGACCAGAGCCCCAAGGATCGACCCCTCAGATGATGATACGGCGGTGCAGGAGTGTTCGATGGAATTACCTGCTGGCAGGTGCTGGATAGATACAAGGATCGAGGCAGAGTCCTCTTCCAAGATTCATCCATACCGCTTACACTGTGAATCGCTTCCGTTTGATACGGTAATTTCTTATTGTTCTTGAGATTTGGATCACAAAAAATGGGGCACAAATTGATAATTTTCTGCGCCTCCTCATTTTGTGGATTAACGCGAACCCTTGGGGTCCGCCAAAGAAATGGCCATCCTGTATGGTTGCTTCAAACGAAACAGTTTTGAGAGGAAGCGGGATCCTGCTTGAGGGGCCCTTTGCTCGTGCTTGGTACTTACTTAGGCGAGCTCGCCATGGAAATGGCATGGTCACCCGAGGAACGCAAAATTCCAGGTGACCCGCCACCTTCTATGCTATGCCCTCGAGAGCTTCGTGGAAATTGCCTGGTACAGGCCTTGGGAGGATACGATGCTCGTAAATTCATATTCGAAACGGAAAAAACCTACCTTGAATTCATCCAGCAGAGACTCTTTCAGTGGAGAAACTCTGATATATTAGTGATGCATGGAGCTGACTCGCCTATTTCCGCTCCAAGCAGAGGTTCACAGGGCTGCCTCAAGGATTCTTCTCAGGTAAAGTATTCAAATTCAATTGCCTTGTAAATCTGTGTTCGATGCTGTTACCTAGAGCTTCGGGGTATGGATGCCCTCAAACCTATGATTCGAAGCTAGTCCAACCCCTGGTTGAAGATGAAGGTGGTGGACACACACTGATTCAAGTGGGAGTGCAGTCATAACTTACTTATTCCACTTGCAATGATTTGGCAGGCTCTCACCCAAAGAAGCCCTGCCATGGACCTAGCACTACTACAACGGCTACGGGGGGGAACCTTTAGTCTTGCTCTTCGTCTCCTTGGTGGTTCAGTCATGGCCTCTTCGCTCAAGGGTAAACTGGGCCCTTACCCAATGGAGCTCAGTGAAGAAGGAAGAGACTTTGGACCGTTTCTTATTTCCGAACACCAGACCAGGTACCTGCTTAAATTCGATATGCTTTTGTGCTTCCCTACTTTTCGTGGAAAGGCAACGACGGTCTCATCGCCACATAAATTGCCTTGTCATCACGTCGTATGGTTTTGTTTCGGACATCCAGGTGCCCATTAATGAGGTGAACAACCTGCTTCGACAGAATGCAGGTCTCATGACACTCGTTCACGAACACACAAAACAGACATCGGAGCAGAGCTACAGCAGAAAAGGAACTGGAAATTGTAAGACGAGAGATGGACCATGACCTCTGTGCTCATTGTTTTTTTTACAATTTGTTCTCTCTGTTTTTTTTTTTTTTTGGTGGGGTGGGTGGGTGTAAGCTAGGCGTCTCATGTGTTAAATCAAACTAACAACGATACGAGTCATGGTTTCGTTTGATTGTGTTGATCCCATCCAGTAGGAAGAGCTACGGCGGGAGCTGGGTGAGGCTAGGTAAAAGATGTCGAGGACGAGGAGGATCTTGAAGTGACAAAATTGGAAGCTTAGTTGCTGCTAAAAGCGGATCCAGATCATCCCTCGTCTTCTTCTGCTACTGAATGCTACTTGCAGCTCTTTTCGTGTACATCCATAATCCTCAACTCTTCTCTAGTACCTAATTACCCTCTTTAGCCTGTTGCCTGTGACATCCATTTGACAGTCTTATGTCTCGACCCTTCAATTAATGAACAGATGAAGTCACAACTATGAACGCTTGCTCTCCATGCTTTTCTACAATAGCCATTACTTGTGGTACACTGATAGATGTGCGTGTGCTTGTATCGGATGGATCCTAATAAGCAGGGCAAGACTTGCGCTATGGCAGTCCAAAGGCTTGCAGAGATTGTGAGAGGAACAGCGACGATCGAGCACTGTTCCTAAAAGTTCCCATTTCTTTCTACATTTTTTAACTTTCCTTTCTACATCGACAAAACCTTGAGGAAAGGGTAAAGAGAACATCAGACTCGGTAAGTAGCATGCCATGGGCTGTTCATATCCATAGAGAGAAACCCAAACACTGGACCGCCACTGATTTGCCAACCGGAGGAGAAGAGAAGATACCATTTTTAGTTCAGGAGGGTCACACATCACAAATGGCCATATACATATGTGTATATATATAATAATATCTCCGGTCACATGGTATTAACAGCAACTGGCTTCCCCCTGCCCATGGCAAAACCTCTCGTGCCGTCGGGCATTCTGGGTCCTGGTGGCTGCTGCTTTGCTACAGTCGGTGCCTCGCCCATGCCAGGATTACCTGCAGCAGCAGTGGAAGTTTCTCCGCGATTGTTGTGATGGTGGTACTGGCCCCTTCCACGGCCTCTCCCTTGGCCCCTTCCCCAACCTTTTCTCTGTCCACCCTCCTTCTCATTCGTATTCTCTTCTCCCTGTGGAGTAACGTTAAAATGAACAAGGTTGTGTAAGCTTCTGCTTCTCATATTGACAACCTACGACAGAAATTATTCTAAGCAGCAGAAACAATGAAATCAAGAGATCTGTAGCTCCATAATGGTTCATCCACCAAGAAAACTTGTACCATGAGCGTATGGTGGTGTTAAAAAAGTTTCAGAAATGGTTGCTTAGAAGCTCCTTTCCGTAATATCAATTTGTTCCAAGAAGAATCCACCAAATGATCCCATGCTACTTTAGTTCATGGAATAAAGAAGACCAAGACGAGAGCACTCACAGATTGCCCATGCACACCATCAGGCTGCTCAATCGAATTATCCAATGGTTTCTCACTCAGCTGATGCTCAGATGCAAGAGCATCATGTTCCTCAGCATGTCCTCCATTGTGGCCCTTCTTTCCCCATGCTTGAACATGCTTTGACTAGGAATAGAGAAGAATAAACAGATCAAACTACATTTAACATTATGCATTCATATTAAGTTTCTGAATTGTTATCCATCAAATAAGTTGCAAGATATGATTCCTAGGACAGTCGATATTGCCATTACTTAATAGAAGCACTCTGCCAAATTGGGAACAAATTATTTTTATTGGGATGGAAGCAGAAACAGTAAGCAAAAGCAACAGAACCACAGAAAACCAAGAATTTGAGTGTGAACTTTGTTTCATTACATAATTATATCAAATGAGTGGGATTCTGAAGAAGGTGGGAACAAGTTGAGTTTCATTCCAAAGTTGTATCAAATGGTGGAATTCTAAGATCATCTAGAAGTACTTATCATAGAAGCACTTCTTTTGGCTATATAGATCTCCATCATGTACTCTTTTATCTTCCCAATAGTGTTACGATGTTGCCCTGCTATTCCAGCAAGAGATATGCCAGGGAGCAATAACAGGAGAGGGAGGGAAACCACGAGGCAGAGCTGCAGACAGAGAAAAAGGCCCTAGATATTCTCTCAATCCCTGTTAAGCCCCCTTTCATCAACATGAATTCCAGTCAAAACAATTGTCTCATGGGCACTTTAGAAACTTTCATGACTATATATAAGACAAGTGCGAATGACACTCAACAGTTCTTATCTTTTAATTGAATACTTCAGATAACCCAGAGACAGGCAGACAGAGAGAGAGTAGGATACATACTCCACGTTTATGGAGTAAACGGACCCTAAGGCCACTTCTCCAATCACTCTCATCATTTAGCTCTTCAACCTGTAATTTTGAACCCACATGACATCAAGATAGAGAGTACTAGACAAATATATACAACAGAAGAACAGATATGAGTACTTACTGCTTTCTCAGCCAGCTCAACAGATTCATATTCCACAAAAGCATGCAACTACATGAACATAAAACATTAAGACCTCAGTCCACTGCAAATAATTGCTACTGGACAAGCAAATTTCCTCAATAAAAACTAAAAAAATCCATAAATACTCAAGAATCACTGCACTTGCAGGGAATTGATGCTCTGATAAATTATCAAATAAATGAAAGTAGTACTCAGCATTCATGGCACAGCTACAAAATAAAACAAGTTTTGGACACTTTATAAAAGCTACTTCCAAAACAACGAAATACAAAGTAATGTCATTTCCAAATTTCCATGAGATTATACATGGGAAAAACATATTAGAGCACCAAAAACAAGAATAAGAAATTGTTCAACCAAAAATAATATCAGGATTTCAAATTCTTGATTCCAAGAATCTAAGAAGTCACTCTCACATACAGTCAAGGGCATGAATATGAAAACTTTATGGTGATGGGACTCAGCTATGTTGCTCCCTATCATGAAAAAGCTATCACGATCACTCGCATAGTGCAAAGTTAAATTCAGCACACAGATTAGGGCTAGATGCTTTTATCCAAAGAGGATGCACTCAAAAGACCAAGTTCCTACCACATTTTTTTGGTAGTAAATAATGAATTTCATAAACCATAGTTCCTACTTTATTTCAGTTGAAAAGCCAAGCTCCAATCAGAATTTGTTTAGCCTCCAGAAGAAATTCATTTTTCTCTGGGGATTTAAAAAATTGCCTGTCATCTGAAGCATAGCCAGAAGTCCTACCACAAAAAAAGAGACAAAATTGGCACTGACAAGAAAACTTAAACTCACAACCTAAAACTGGACAGATATATGACTTGATTCATCTAAGATCCACATGACTAGGTCCCAAAATACAAGCCACAGGCACTACATTGTAGTATTTACTTAACAAATAGAAGGGTATCTACTTTCATAGCCATCAAATGAAAGGAAAAGAACATTCTGCCAGAATCATTGAAATAGACATGAAGTTTTTAAAAGATGAAAAAGACATGCAACAATCATGCATTCTGAGACAACGACACATGATTACCTTGTTACCATAAAGCATACCATCGCCTTTAGAAGACCTGGATGCCAAAGCTCCTCCACCATTTGATATCTGAGGCTGACAGGTCCGTATAGCCTTCACACTACAAAAAGCAAACTCAAACTATCAAATTTCAATGCGTATCACTAATGAAGAACTACTCACATTCAAGTCCTCAGATTAGAAAGAATACTCTACCTCCCAACAAAAGAGAAAATTTTCATCAGGTTTTGGTGGCAGTGGTCCTCAGGTAAATTCTCAGCAACAACTACACGCGACTAGACACCAAATTTACCATTGTAAGAAGATTTAAAAGAATAAACAACATGACAACACTTAAAAGAAAAAGGGTAATAAATGTGCCAGAACATTTCCAGAAAAAAATTTATGGCATTCACCTAACAAACATAACCACAAGTATGCAGTATGAAGCTGTAATGCTGATTTGATGTGATAAGAGAAACAATTTCATCATTTTTTATTACATGATTAAAAAAACATAAAATTGGAGGCCTACAGAAAAACAGCCACTAAGATGGACAACTAAATCATAAAGATGTCATAGTCATGTAGATAACCTACTTGCAACTCCTCCATATCAGATTCAGTCAAGGGATGCAACCGCCGGACCCTTTTCCCATCTTCACTTACTACCTATTAAAATTCAACATCTATCACAGATAAGACACTAAAACAATTACATCCGAGAGAGAGAGAGAGGGCGAATAATTGGGGCTTATTCAGTCAAAATCACAACTCACAAGCTTTGATGAGTTACGTAGGACAGAAGCCAGCTGGCAATTGCTACTTATAAGGGCCTTGATCTTCTTGAATGAGGCAACGACAGATATTGGCACTGCACATAATCAGAAAGCTATTAAATTACAAGATGATTTCATAAAATTAAACAATTAAGAAACTCTAAATGATTAACAAAATGAATTTGACCCATACACAGAATCTAGTCAATGGACTTGATCATATAAAACAAATAAGTATAAAATTTCTTGATATATCGGTCAAAATGGCATTAACAGAGACAGAGCTCACCATAACCTTCGGGGTCTTTGTTAATGAACCTCATTAGGTGATCAGTGGTGGCCAAGTTTATATCGCCGAAATAATATTCAACCTATAATTTGCAATGGTAAAGAACCAGGTAAGAAGATGAAAGTCAATATACAGAAGCAATAAGAAACACAGCAAGCACTGGGCCAAAATTCCAAAGTCTACGCAGAATCCTAATTGCAGAAACTATCTTGATGAGCCAATTTCAACTAGAAATTGGTCTAGTAACTAACTATCATTATGAACATTTTCCACTCAGAAAATCATACGTCGCTTGACATAAAAATTACACAACTGGAACCTTCAATTCTGATAATCCATCATTTCTCAGCATATCAGTTCAAATGCCCAAACAAGACCAATAAAATTTATTAGACAATTGGAACTTCTGCCAGTATAGTTAACTCCAGCATAAAGGATTGTACTTTTCAATCAAATTTCTCTATTACTTGACACTTACGACCTCAAATGTCACCATCGAAGACAAATTCAATATCAAGATAGCACTTGTTCCAGCAAGACAGACTCGATAAGCTACTTTACAAACATATCCAAATAAATACAACTAACTTTTGTCTTCGTGTGATACCAGAGTCAGATTAGCGAGAACTCTATACAGCAGAATTCTATATGTGGGCATAATCAAAGTGTTACTATGAAGTTAAACCTGATTCAGAATCTTCGGGATAGCTTCATCAGACAGTCCATTCTTTGATTGGGCAGCATGATCATGCTCGAACTGAGCTTGATTTTTATGATGCTGTTTCAGATGATGGTGATAGTGGTGGTGCTGATTATGATTCTGATGGTGCTGATGATGGTGAGGGTTATGATACTGAGCAGGCATGTGATAGGGATGGAACTGGTGCTGATTAACCATGGGATGCTGAAAGGGGACATGGAGCATCCCAGGAGGCGGCGGCGGAGGGACGGCCATCCGCTGCGTCTGGGTCAGATCAGGCCGATCCGGCTGTTGAGGCCGAGGAGACGGGACAAACTCCGGGGCCTGCGCGTTGAGCCGGGTGAAGGACGAGCTCCGGGAGAGAGACGGATCGGAGGAAGTGGAAGGAGTGAGCACACGTGCATCACTGTCAGAGGAAGGACTGCGAGATCGATCACTGCAATCTAGGGTTCCTGATAGAGCTTCCTGCGCCATAGCTCGAGGGAAGATCGACTGATTGGATAGTTGCGGCGCGAGTATGGACCGTAGGACAGTGGAATGGGAGACGTTAGCTCGTAGAGTCTTCTCCTCCTCCTCCTCCTCCTTCCTCGGGAAGTTACAGCTGCAGTCGCACAGAGGGAGACAACAGTGGAGAAGATGTCTCGGATCTTTGGACAAGCCAGGAATGGCTATTTATCCTTAGACAGAGTGCGTCGGTATGTGCAAGCACCCCAATATTTTTCTTTCTTTTTTTTTCACTCAGCCAATAATTTATTTACTTTTCCATAACATTAACGCAAAACTCATATATTTCCTTCAATCACATTGTGATTTGCTATATTATAATTAGAAACGGTCAATAATCAGTATTTAATATTTAATCAATAGGTTCCAAATTATATAATACACTATATATCGATTAGTTGATTATTACAATATTAAATATTACTGATATAAAAAAAAATTATTTTACTCTACCACAGTCCATTCCCATATACCAAATATAACCTTGCCATCCATACCCAGCTTCACCGACATATTCAATCCCACAAATCTTCAAGAAAGCCAACTAAATCAAGCCCCCATTTTCGGTTGGATTGTTGGGCGTGCAATGGAGAGAGAATTATGGAACGAGTGACGTCGAGGGGTGCGCCACAGAGTGATACATTCTCGAAGAGCCATATATTATATTGTTCCTACCGATCAACGATAATTACGGTATCAAGTGAGCACGTCAAATATTTAATCCCAGCCGGATATGTGTTAAGTGTTATGGTTGACCACTTGACTTTTACTCTTGAAGTCAATTCTGATTACTAATTTACTACTGGTATGGCTGAACAAATGAATTCCTCATTGCAAAAAGTCAATGGGAACAGAGGCATCCCGGCCAGAACTTGTCGTGAATTTAGATCCGAAAGCGAGATCAACACGTGTAGAAAAGCGAGTTATATTGACAAATGATTCCACCGCTTCAGATAATTTTTAGCCATGGAAAGGTCCTCCGTCAATAATCTGTCAAACTATAATGACGATTCAATTGACTCTACTGAGAACAAATACATCTCTACCAGCAAAAACCCTTGGCGGCATAATACTGCGATCAATACCCACATCAAACATCGATCTCACAGAAACTGAGGTGCATACAGATTGACAGCAAGACGGCAACTTGCATTATTGCCCTCACCATTAACAAAGGATTCAAAGTGTAGGGGACAATTCTACGCCGTAACCAGCATGCATTGTTATTCCGTCGCCTTGCCCTTCGCCGAGAGAGATGGGGCGGTTCAGCAAAGGGAGAACGTTCCGTGGCTGTTAAACCGTGCTAGTTTTTTCGCTGGAATCTCCCCATCATCCTGACCACTGCGACTGAGAGAACAACAACTTCCGGCGACAGACCTGGACCTTCGAACAGCAGGTGCCTTCGAGCTGGATGGTGTCGAGCTGCAGGTACGGCTTTCGCCATGGAAGCTGTAACTCCGACTCCGAATATTGTGCTCGATGTCAGGTGGCGGGGCTGAGAGAATCTCGTAGTGGCATCGAGTTCTGCTCCGCTTTATCGCCTTGAGGACGACCGGGATCAGCCCCTCCATCGGATTCCGATACGGCTTCGTCTGGCTCTGGAGCTAAGTGTTGTTTCAAGGGAAGGTATAAAAGGAAGGAATATATGAATCGTGGAAGATATTTCTGGTCACTGGCTTAGTGGGTTTGGTGGGTGTTGATGAACAATGATCAAGATAACGAAAGGTTTCGACTTTCAACCATATTCCTTTTTGACCATACAATACGGACCTTCCTTGGATGTTCTGCGGACAGAAGGTGGTGCTGACGCTCAATCCAGTTTTGTGGGTGAGCGACTGTGTTGACTCAGTTCGAAGCTGACAGCTACCGTTTTCAGATCTAGACGAAAAACTTCAAAAGAATAAATGACTTTCTGACTATTTACCAATCAAAATACAACAAATGCAGCGACCGTGACGGAATTTCAAAGGTCAAAAAATCCAAAGGTGGGAAAGAGTTTTGGGATGAATCTTTGAAGTTTAGAAAGTTGGGGATTATTTAAAAATATCCATTGGTCAATAATTAAGTGAGTCAATGACTTATTTTGACTGCGTTTCGATTTTGGAATCGAAGGACCTCGCGATCAATTACCACTTCCTGAGTCGAGATCATCGATGGCCGCCGTTTCATCGACCCGACTGGACTTTGGGGTGGAGTGCAGGCAATGCGGTACACATTTCCCTCTTCCTCCTCTTAAAAAAAAAAAATTTTTCCGAATTTTTTTCCGTTTATAAATTTAAATATATATAATAATTAAAAATGAATTTTTGGATGCATACAAAATTTTTTAAATGGAAAATATTACGCTAGGACTGGGAGAGTTAAATTGGGGGAGGGGTGAAAAAATAAAATAAAATTCCTCCGCTTTCTGCAGCGGCGCGCACCTTCTGAGTTCAGCAATTCGTCACCGGCGACCGCCGTCCCTCACCCCAGAATCTGCTCGACATCAGCGGCTGACCCACTTCTCCTAGCTGGCCGCCGTCCGAGCCGTTCAACACAGCTGAGTTCGTCACTCTGCCGTGGCTGCGGCATTACATAAGTTCGGGAGCGTTACCTTTCACAAGGTTAGACTTGTTTCGTTGTTCGACGAGCTTTGTAAGTTAGACAATTCAAAGAGTGGTGGCTTTCATCTGCCATAGTTTGGATTCAATGTGGTTTTTTTTTTTGGTGATTTCAGAGTTGTTGTGATTCTGTGAAGAAGTTGGAATTTCTAAATGATTGTGGGCTCCCTGTCAAACTGAGTCGACCTGAAATTCGGGCTAATTGATAGTGAAAAGCAAGTTAGTACTAACTCGAGCTCATTCTTGATCCATAGCGCCATAAAAATCGTGCCTTCGAGATTTCGATCTTGCGCTAATCTCGGACCAAGCCGGCCTGAGCCTGACGAAATCATCCTTACGAGCTCCAGCTCCAGTTGCTGGCGTAGATTTAAAGCCAAGATTTGCTTGAGCTTGAGGTCAAGCTCATTTTTTGCAAATTGACCCGAGCTCAAGCGTTCTCGTACTCTTTACTTGAGAAGCTGCATTCATCAAATCAATCTCTCTACCTCGTTCCTTCCCATTTCCCTACTACTCGTCTCTATGTGCCCTTGTGTGTTGGCTTAAGTTGTTCTTTGGTTTCCTTGTGCTCTGGCCTTGCTTAATTCTGGTTTTACTCGATCTGCCTAGGTCCTTATCCAAGTATAAATTCTTCTTCTTGGCATGAGCTGTGCTTTGGTTTCCTTGTGTTCTTGTGTTGCCAAATTTTGGTTCTCCTTCTTGTTCTGCCTCGGTGCTTATCCCACGTCTAACTGCTTCTTCTTCTTGTTGATTGTCCTTGAAACGCCAGTTTGAAGATGGCATCATCCATTTCTTCAGTTGATTCGTGCTTACTACACTGGCGCCATGCCTCTCCCTCTCTTGTGCTCTCGCGACAGCTTCCCTTTCATCAGCATCTTCAAGCCACTCCTCTCAAACACCAACCACAGCCAGCCACTCTCTCTTTCTCCTCATCCTTGCAAGGTCTAGCTCGCATCAGCTTCATTCTTCTTTTCAGTTACATCAGACACTAAATTGATAGTCAAAGGCATTAATTACTTTGGTGTTAAGTGTATGGCTATTTTTTCAGGATTCAGCTCTCATGCTCCGATTAAGAAGGGGTGCTCGTCCTTGCTTGCTGTTCGGCATTTGACGGGTTCCTTAACCCAAAGTGAAGGCCTTCGTTTTGCTGTGGTTTGTAGCATCATAATTTATATTTGCAGAAAGCATACGTTTAGTGAACATGCAAACTTGTATTATGCTTTTGTAAATTTTGTAGGTTATAGTTGTACCCACATTCTCGGTAATTTGCTCGAGTTCTGAACATCTTCTATCTCAGAGCAAACGTTTGCACACATTCCGCCGAATTGGTGGTATAATTTACTAGCTAATTGCCCTAAGTCAGGTATATATTATGATTTAACTGAACACTGGATGTAGATTTCACTGGTGGATCTACCCTTATGCACCTCTTGACTTTACTAGTTCTATGCATCTATGTTCCATTGTTGACTTATGTAATTGCACAGTGTGGTAATCTTTTAGTAGTATTACTCTGTCTAGAGCTGCTGGACTTTGTTGTCTATTTTTTTTCGTAAAGGTTGTTGCTCGATTCAATGAGATTGTGACAAAGCTTCTGCTAGAAGGGGCCTTGGACACTTTCAAGAAATATTCAGTTAAAGAAGAAGACATTGATGTGAGTGAAACTTAGTGCATTCAATTATTCACTTATTTAGTATACCTCGTACATCAGGCTGCTCTGAGCTCATGAATGAAATATTCTTTGATGTTTCATTGAAAATTGTAGAAAATGAAATTATTTAGAGCTTTAAAAAATCAATGCGTAGACCTTACATTAATGTAATTTACTGGTTGTCTTTGCTGTCTAATCAAGGTGGCAGAACAATTAGGGCATGCAAGTTATTTGATGAGCAGATTTTGAAATAAAAACATTTATTCTCTTAAGAGAAGAAAATAATAGGATAGTATTTCCTCTAATTCAGTGCTTGTTTAGAAGTGGAATGACCGTACTCCTTTGCTTCTCTGGTCCACCTAAATTGTTAAGATAAAACCAGTTACAGTTGTTATGTGGGGACAAAATATGCTTTTTTTTTCTTCATATTTTTCCTGATATTATGCGACCACCAGAAGATAATAATTATATGAAACCCATCCCTTTTTGCCTGCTCACAACTTTCCGGGTCAATGTATTGGCCCAATATGCCCATGTCGATGCCAAATATTTTCTTCAGTGCATTTTTCAAAGTGGCTATGTTTCTCTCTTTCCTAGGCCTTTCTAAAATGTGTCCTTATAATTCTTTCACAGTTCTTAGAAAATGTACATTGAAGTCAAGGATTCTGGTTTATATAGTTGCCCAGTTGATGATTTTCTTTCCAGTATTCTTAGTAATGTCGTGTGCATTGTTACAATGCATTGGGCTGAAGCAGGGTTATCCAACTTCCTGTTTCAGTGACTTGGAAAATCTACTTTGTGGGATAACTAAGAAAATGTTTTTCTTAATCCTCCATTGTGCAACATATTGATGAATTAAGCAAATCAACTACTTTTTCTGGCCTTCCTGCAATCTTCTGGTTGCTAACATTCTTAACTTTTATATGACATGGGATTAAGAAAGGGTTTGGATTTATACATCATTTAGAAGAAATAAATGCGTTAACCTTTATTTTATTGCTTAGTTATTCAACGTTTTGGCCAAACAAATTAGGTTAACAGTGAAAGCTTGAGACAATAGAGTTTTGTTGTGAAATAAGGCTAACAACATGTGATAGTTAAAAATGCATTGATTGAATTTCTTAAATTAGTCAGGGAAACGAGATTGAACAAATAGTCTCTTATTCGTATTTTTCAATGTCACAAGTAGAACTAAAAATATTGTCAAATCTATCTTAGAATTTTAAATGTTTGTATGGCTTAGAAAAGGGTCTGCAAGGTCGATTTCTGGTTACCCAAGCAGCTATAGATGTCGTCTAGTAAGCCTTTGTGAAACATCATGCTTTGAGGTATAATCATTTGTGTATCTATGATTCTGATTAATTCCATATTTCTCAGGTTGTTTGGGTTCCTGGAAGTTTTGAAATTGGTGTTGTAGCTCAAAAGCTTGGGAAAACTGGAAAATATCACTGCGTTTTATGTATTGGAGCTGTGGTATGTTCTCTGTTGTCATTGTTTCCTGCTATATCATTGGAGTTCTGTTTTCAACATAGATCTCATATGCACATACCTGTCTTGCTTTTCTCGCCTAGCTGACCACCTCAACTTAATGTCAGTAGATAAGGGGTGATACTTCCCACTATGATGCTGTTGCCAATTCTGCAGCTTCTGGAGTGCTTTCTGCTGGTCTAAGTTCAGGTAGATGAGGAATCCTTCATATTTCATAAGGCTTCAATATTGATGGTATTTGAAGATGCAGTCATGTGCTTTATGTCATATTATTCATTAAATAGGAACATCTTTGGCCCATTATATGTGAATATTATGTCATTATTGCAAAACTTGGTTCTCATGGTCTGCTTGATTTGTCCTTTTGAGGAAGTGAATCAATCATGTGGTTGTGTTTTTAGGTGTCCCTTGCATCTTTGGTGTCTTAACATGTGATGACATGGAGCAGGTACATAACAAGCTTTTTTGTTTCACACTGCTCACTCGAAGATTTCTTCTTATAAGATCTGATTCATTTTTGGCTTTTTCTAACTGTAGGCATTGAATCGAGCTGGTGGAAAAGCTGGGAATAAGGGATCTGAGGCAGCTTTGACTGCTGTAAGTTAATGCTGACCTAATGTGATGCCTCTCCCTTGTCCTTTCTCCCTCTCATTTCTTTTTGTTGTAGAGTATTATTGTTCTTTCAATGAAAGTCATTCTGTTTCTAATCCTTAACAATATCATTTAATTCTTATGAGGCCAAAATCGATTACTTTAGTTTTTTCCCTCGTCTTTGGTTGTTTTGCTTTTGCCCCGTGATCATTCTTTTGGAAACAGTTTTTGGTGGCTGTAATTAACCTCATTTCACCTTATCATCATTTTAGGGAGACACCTCTGCAAATTTAACATTCATGATATTTAGCTTTGGCTTGTGATCCTGTTTGTCACACCATTTGTCTACCATTAATTATCAAATCTCTTCCTCTTTAAAACGAGTTCTTAATCCAAGGATGCTAATATAATTTTTCCAATCTAATCAAAATACCGTTATTTCCTACTTCTAAAGCATATAATCAATCTGCCATGAAGTTTGGGAACCAAGGAAGTAGGTACCAATTGTTGAACTAACATGGTCAATGGTTAAATGTCTTTAAGGTCAATTAACATTGCAGACAGGTAGAAAAGTAGATGATTAAGAAGATTCTGTTATATTATGTGCTCGTAGTTAACAATTAATTGTCTGCTGCAGATTGAGATGGCGTCCCTGTTCGAGCATCATCTCAAATAAAAGTGTACCGTCTTGGGATTATGGTGGGTCGATGACTTGTACTGTGGTACATTTTATGGGAGCAAATTTGTCTCGTTTTACTTTCGGAACCCATGTGAAGGAATATTCAATTTCAACCGGGGAGATGCTGCAATTAACATGTTCTGTTCTGTGATTGTGAGGATGAGCACAGCTGATACCTTTTTCACACCTAAAAATGGAACAATGGTTTCATCTGTGATATCTATCTTCCATTACTGTATACCCTGGTGGTATACGGCCTTTCTGACACTGCAGACGGTTTGCAATTCTGACTGATCGCGGGCTAAAAGAGTTCAAAGACACGGTCGATGATTGGGGCTCAAAACCCTGATTTCCCGTTCGGGGAGCGGGTTTACTGGCTCTTGATCTCCCTTCTAATTCTCTCATTGCCTGACATCTCCGTCTCCTTTACGACCACTGCCTCTCAGCCATCACCAGCACGGCAGCTCCATCATCCGCCATTTTCGCCGTGGCCACCGCTAGAGCTCCATCACAAGAGCTGCCATGAGAAGATCACCATAGACTTGACGAGGGAGAAGAAAGAATATCCCGAAATGAGTTTAACTATTCCAGGTAGGAGTCGACCATCCCGTGGATAGATTGACAATCTCAGGCACTATATCTTAGTACGATATGGATATAAAATGGAGACAAGTGAATTCATATTGGCACGTCAAATCACGTTCTGCGTTTCTGGGACAAGCATTTATGCTTAATCATGTTGAATGTACTTAAATCTCTATTTTTTTGGCTCGATTATTCAATATAATCAATCAAATTATGTACAAAATCTGTGGTCGTCTGAATTTACGGGAAGTTTCCTTAATTCTCCATCTCATTAGGGAGCAAAGGAGAGTGAGCGAGTCCGTACGTGTTGCACTCGATTGCAGTTGCCGTGGTCCATACGACTTCCACCCTCCAACTTGATGGTTTTTCTTTTTTTTGCAAAACTTTCCAAACATTAGGGGGCAAATCTGGAGAGATCAAGACTAGGAGAAAAGCACCTGAGGTCGACTGAAACTAGGTGGGCCAAATTGCAATATAAAATATAAATTTTCTTTAATTAAGAAAATGTTTTTCTGGGTCTTGGAATTTTTTTCCCCCATATCAACCGATTCTGCGAAGAAAAAAAAAAGGACATTAAAAAGGAAAAAAAGAGGATTTTTCACGTCACGGAGATTTAAACAGAGACGCTCCCTGCACTGTTTCTGCCTCATCACTCTTCTTCATCGTCTCCGTTCTCTTTCGACAGAGAGACTCTCTGCATCAGTTTGCGGCTGACAGGTGATCTGAGCTGTGTGTTTACATATTACATTCCTTTATCATTACATTCTGGCGATTGTCCTGATCACGGTGAACCGGGTCCTGGTCCTTGTCCGACAGTGGGTTGGGATCCTTAATATTCTTGATTTTGGCCATCGGATTGCTAGAATTCATGGGGTTCCCTGTGAAAGTGATGAGTAACTTGTGATTGCGTCCGATCCGGTAGAAGGCTCTTTCGCTTCTTAGCTCGTGTTGTGCCATCTCTTTGTCCTTTGAGATGAGCTGTTCAGAATCTTAGGATCATTATTTAGATCCTTGATCTGATTTGCCACTGTGATCTGGTTCACACGGCATTGGGTACTTCATAATGTATTCTTTTTCTATACCTGCTTTTTGTACTCTGTCGGGGCTGATTCTGTGATTATCATGGTTTCTCAGAGCAGTGGTATGGCATCCTCTGATAAGCCTGAGATTGTGGATCGAGGCTTGAAGGATAAGGACAAAAATGAGGAGAAAGAGGAAGGCAAGGGTGGATTCATCGAGAAAGTGAAGGATTTCATCCACGACATTGGCGAGAAGATTGAGGAGGCTATTGGGTTTGGGAAGCCCACTGCTGATGTTACTGGGATCCACCTCCCCTGTATCAATCTCGAGAAGGCAGACATAGTGGTTGATGTTCTCATCAAGAATCCTAACCCTGTTCCTATACCCTTGATTGACATCAACTACCTCATTGAGAGTGATGGAAGAAAGTTAGTCTCGGGATTGATTCCTGATGCTGGGACAATTCATGCCCATGGAGAGGAGACTGTCAAAATACCGGTAACCCTGATCTATGATGACATAAAGAGCACTTACAATGATATCAAGCCCGGGAGTATTGTTCCTTACAGGGTCAAGGTTGATCTAATTGTGGATGTTCCTGTGTTTGGGAGGCTTACTTTGCCTCTTGAGAAGACTGGAGAGATCCCCATTCCCTACAAGCCTGATATTGATCTCGAGAAGATCCATTTCCAGAGGTTCTCATTTGAGGAGACTGTCGCAGTCCTTCACTTGAAGGTGGAGAACAAGAACGACTTCGACCTGGGGCTGAATGCACTAGACTATGAGATCTGGTTGGCTGATGTCAGCATTGGTGAAACACAGCTTGAGAAATCTGAGAAACTTGAGAAGAATGGAATTAGTTATATCGATATTCCAATCTCTTTCAGGCCCAAGGATTTTGGATCTGCTCTATGGGATATGATTCGGGGGAGGGGGACAGGTTACACAATGAAGGGACATATTAATGTCGACACACCCTTTGGAGCAATGAAGTTGCCAATCAGCAAAGAAGGTGGAACTACCCGCCTAAAGAAGGATGACGATGATGATGAGGTGAGTTTGTTACTATCTTATTTGTCACATCTAGAAGAAATTTATTTATTTTAAATGCAATGATTATAGAGAGAAGTAAGTTGATAGGTGAGAATATAGAAGGAAGAAAGAATTTATCACTCTGATCTGAAGTGAAAACATAAGATTATGAGGAGAATCTAAAACGGAAAGTGAAAGTATAAAAACCTATATGGAAAGGATCAATTCTCATCAATAGATATTAGTTATTGCTTATTCTTAAACATCATAAACTCATTTGATATTAAAAATGTTGTCATGTAGTGATACAATCTAGTGGGAAGCAATGAAACAGAATTTTGCATATCAATTAGTCTTATTCTATGTGTTGATTCTACTCTGTCCCATTTCCATTTTGCACAGGACAAGACCACATTATCTTCATTGGATTATGCTATATGAGTGAAGTCACATGAACGGATTTTGTTCATAAAGATATCCCTATAATGATATTGTTTTGTTTCTTGTCCATAATAGTGTTGCACATGATGTATACTCTTCATTATTGTTGCATATGTGAAAATTAACTTGTTAACTAGTAGAATCAGAGCCTGAGCAATTCTCAGTGAACCTCTGAAGGCCAGGGGACCTGGATGAACCAAAACATCTAAGATTGAATCACTTGAGCAGCACACATGCCTGTTTTAGATTAAGTTTGGAATTTTTTAATAGTTGAGGATTAGCATGTTTGAATAATCTTATTTGTGCAAATTGGGATGATGAACTTGTGAGAATGCCAGTGAGAATTTCTTTGTGGAAGTTGGACCTTCAAAGATGGTTTGGTTTGGCTGTTTAAACTTAATTAAGACTGGTTCCTTTTGTCCTATTTGGGTCTGTACAGATTCTCATTTGTTTCATTGACCATGCCCTTGTAACTGGTGTTTGTTTTCTGTAAAATGCCTTTTTTTCATTTGTTTCAATGGTATTTGGCACAAGGAAATGGAAGCAAAGTGGAACAAAAGCACATTAGAAAGATATGGTTTCCTCGTGATAGGCTTGTGTGTCCCATTTCTCTTAACCAAGATTAGCGTTTTTAGGTTGTGAGGTTAGGTTCTCTATTGGCAATGACTGTACTCCCTCTCCCACTGATGTTTTGTGTTTTCTTTCACTTTGCAGGATTGATTCGTGGGCACTGGCAGGAGTTGCATGTGAACGGTCGGTCTCTACTTATGTATTCAGAGAGATCTATATGTATTCATAAGAGCATGGTGGTCAGTTTTTGAACTCTGGCATTTGATTCGGAGAATTTGGTGTATGTCAACCCTATGTTTGTGTGACAATCTCTCTTGCAATATCAAGCCGGGTTTGTTTGGTCTTGAGAGTGAGAGTTGTGTGTACTTGATCTGAAATACCGACTATTGATCAGCCTGTTGGAGACATCTCCATCTTTGGCTTGCTTTTATATGTTTATGGGGACTTAGTCAACCTAACATATTTACTCTAAATATTTCTCTTGTTTAGCCCTGCTATGCAGATGAGTGGTGCGCAAGTGGAAAGAAAACCTTTTTCAGCAGAGGATTTTATGTACCTCGGGAAGTTGATCGAGTAGTGATGTAGCCCCGCCCCAAAACAAATCGTGAAGAAAATCTTGGATTTCTCCGCATCAAAGCCTCAAGCCGAAAGATTTTATAAATGGTCTTTAGAACATTTTAATGGCAAGCAAAGAAGAGACGAACCTGGATTTAGTGGGAGCGCTTTATGGTGCTATGATCTAGTTTTACACAGAGCATTGTGAATATAAGAGAGGATTTCTACAGCAAAAGCTTCTCCTTGATGGACAGTCGGCTGTTGATAGGCCAGACCATGGTAATCGATGTTACTCTTTACCAATGATATCGCTCCATTTCCTCATAAAGATGTCAGAAGTCAGCCAGTGCAAGTGCTGGCCAACTGGGCCCCGGTGATGCTGCATTGATGGAATCAGTATCAAGTACTCGCTCGGTTTTGTCTATGAAAACCAGATCATGACATCGTAGGTTTGACAGGATCACCACCACCACTGCTGTCCTCTTTTTATTCATCACAAAAAATAGCATATGCTGACTCCAGGGTCCACCAATTATGCTGCGGTTGAACTAATCCTCCACGTCCGGTGATGCAGCTGCAGAAAGCTGAGGTCAATGCGCTTCTCAGTTCATTTCGTGCTACAAAGCTTATTGATGCATCATTGTTTTTCAATGCCAGATCTCCTGTCATGTTTTTTCAAAGAAAAAGTTCGAAGTTATCACGTCATGTTCCAGAGACGTGGATTCCACCAAGGCTGTGTCTGCTCCCACCGCAACTTCTGTCCATCTCAATGACCTGCTCGAATAAACTTTGTAGTTGACCCAAAAAAGAATCTACAATCTACATAGATCCAAACCTTAGGTGTAAATCCAAAACGTTGCATCTATGTTTGTCTAATAGTTGTCAATGACATCCGTCTAATAGCCGTCAATGACATCCGACAATCTTGATTGATGAAGCAGGCAACAGAATTATTCCAAAATCAGGCAAGAGGTGGTCATGCTGAATTGTGTATGAAAAATGCCTTCTTAAAGGCTGCAGTCAAAATTATTCAACAAATTGTTCAGCCTAAAATTGAAAACTTCCTATGCACTAGGGGAAGAGATAGCTCTCCATTCACAGGTCACGCACAAGAAGTTTAACTCATCAGTGCATATTGGAAATTCTTCCCAAAATAGATAACAGGAAACAAAACTAAACAGATGGTTGAATCAATCACTTCTTCCCGGGAATGCTTGCCAGTTCCATCTTCTGAAGATTCAGCAACAGATCCTCTGAGTTCAGGAAGACCCTGTTGGTTGAGTTTGCAATAGTGTGAGCGATTTCTCTGGATGCTTCAATTTTCCTTAGGGTGATGAAGGCAGGGTTGTTTGCTATAGCTTGACCAATCAGCTGAGCACTGGTGGCTTCTCCCTGCAACCCAACAAAAAGGCAGGCAATTAGTTAAGATGTAAGCCTTGAGAGGACCAAAAGTTGGAACAGAAGAAAAGGGCAAGAGACATAATATACAAGTTTATGGTTGCGAGAATGCAGATATATTCACTCCAAGAAGATTATCAAACTAAATTATAGCAGTCCACCATCAACATTTTGTCTGGTGAATGAGTATGACTGCGAGACAAGAATAGTTAGAAGTTCTGCAATTAGATAGACTTTTCCAATCATACCTGTGCCCTGATAACGGCACTCTTCTTATCTTGCTCAGCCTTTTCCACGACAAACTTAGCCCTCTCAGCTTCCTGTGCAGCCACCTGCTTGGCTTCAATAGCAGCAGTGAACTCCTTCCCAAAAGTAAGGCTAGTAATTGATACATCGTCCAAAGCGATGTTAAAGTTAGCGGCTCTCTCTGTCAATATTTTCCGTATTTCCCTACTCACAGCCTGAAAGGAACAATGTCAATCCTCTGTACAGATACCACAGATTCATGAGCGCAATAAATGCAAATCCTGTGACAGTTTTCTTAAATTCCACTCCCCATTGTTTATAATAACTGAAATGGAAAATGAAATCCAAACAAGAGTATTAGCTCAACTTACCTCTCTCATAGTAATCAGCTGGCTAGCATTGTACTGTGCAACCACAGCTTTCAAAGTTTCATGAATGATTGAAGGCAAGACCCTTTCATTATAGCTCTCTCCCAAAGTACGGTAAATTGTTGGTAGCTGGTCTGGTACAGGACGAGTAAGAACCCTAAGTCCAATTCTAACCTGTGGAGCAAAAAGAGGAAGAGTCATTTGATAGGCCTGAAAATTATTGGGCTATCAGCTCAGTATTTGAGTATACGCTCAAAACATCCTAAACTGAACTCCCTTCTTCTAGAGCAATTACCATTTGAAGGTCACGACTCCCAGAAGTACTCTCAACCAAATGAGGTCTTGCACGGACATCATAAATTACTGGCCTCTCAAACCATGGAATCATAAGGTGTGTCCCTTCAGGATAGACCTGCATATCATTCAAAATATTGAATACAGAAAAAATATTACATACATTCTTCATGTAAACATTTGTAGGGTTCCCTGAGAGAAAAAATGGCTGATAGAGAATGCCACTTATAAAAATGATTCACTTTTTCCCAGTATCGGAGACCCATGAGCCAATCGCTGGTGCATCTCCAGATGACAGAGGAAAATCCAGGATGTTATCAAGTATAGTGAAATGATACCTTATCTTTTATACCAACAACACGGTTGAATACAATTGCACGATGCCCTCCTTCAACATTGTAAAGACTGTTTGCAGCTGCATACACACCAAGGCCCCCTATGATTCCCAACTTGATCAGTGCAGAAGCAGCTCCACCTCCTGGAACCTTTGGTACTTTAACATTGTCAAAGTTCATGTTTCTGCAGAACAATAAAAATCAGGCATTTAAGTATTTTGAATTAACACAGATTCCAATTAACATGAACTCCAGCTGTAGAGTTCTCAAAGTACAAGGCTGAGAAACGAAATGTGCAACAAAATTGACCCATTTATGTCATAAATAGACCATGAATTAACACAAAACCTGGAAAAATTACCCTTAAAAAGAAGATATTCAAGGGCAATGGAAAGTAAAATCTAGATCTTCCATTAACAGACAGTATCAAAATAATGAATTTATGATACGCGGTATCTAAAAAATCATAATAAAAAGATCTAGCAACAAAAATTGCAATACAAGAGATGAATATTGCATACAAAATGCAGGGCTGGACAAATTTATTCAACAAATAGTCCCTGCATAAAAGAAGAATTTCTGCATCGCTTGTGTCACAAGGCTCTCCACTGAATTTATGTCAAGTTTTCCTGAATGTAGCACTAACGACTGAGCATACAATTAACAGAGAAGTTCACAAATGACTCACAGCACAATAAGTTTGGATTGGATATTCCAAGATCAACCACCAAAGACATCAGGATTGTACAGCATCAGAGTGAATCGGCACAATTAGAAAATAAAATACTCTTCAAAATCATTAAATTAGGAACGGATTGAGCCTCTGATGCCAGCACGTGGTATGATGTGCCTTTGAATCCGAAGTCTTCATTCTTCAAATTTAGGAATGGATTGAGCTACAGAATAATAATACCAAACCAGAAACTATGCCCCATTTCAAAAACTATAGTTCACATAACTAACAAGACTGAATCGTCCATAGTCAATGCCAGAAATTACGGAGAAGCAACAATTATCCCATCCTAACGCCACGAGATTTCTAAACAGGATCGTCTTCAATTTGAGACCCCCTCGGCTACCCTGGTGGCTGTTCCAGAGTTTCATGAAATGGGAACGGATATCAATTCATATAGCAGCAACCACCACATACTACTCATATAGATAGAGAAGAACCACCTTTCGGTCGGTCGGGGTACGAAACGAGAGAAAAATAGCGGAGAGCCAAGGACGGGCGGCGGGGAAGAGACCGCGGAGTGGTGGAGGGTGACAGTGGGGAAGAATAGGGTTTTAGAATGAGGGAAGGAGAAGAGAAGGAAGGGGGTTTTACGTTTTTTTGAGGAGGAAAAGGTGTGAATAATTTTTTTTATACTTTATTTAAAATATAAATACACAGAGAGAGAAATGCTACTTCCTCCGAGTGGTGTGCCGATTTTCCTCCGAATTATTAATGGCAATCATTTTTTATATGCCATCTTTACACGTGCTGTCCTATGCGGTACATGAATAGTCAATTTGATAAAATCACAAAAAAAAAAAATCAATCTCGGCGATAAAATTGGAAAATAAAATCTCAATTTGACCGTTTTTAGATGTGTGGCAAATTGGGGTCAGCAAGTGTACATTCAAGCCACGGTAATCCCAAAAAGCTACCAACACTATCGCAGGTTGCGGGGTCAGCAAATGTCCACGCCACAGAAGTTAAAGTCTTACTCTTCTGCTGCCACTCTCTCCCCCATCGTTCGCCCTCCTCGGTTCGTCGTTACTCCATTAGCGTTCCTGCTTTCCCTTATCTCTTCTCTTCCTACCTGACCGACAGGGAGGACCGTTGAAGTAATGGCCACTCTGTCGCTCCCATGCAAGCATTCCCTCCCCTCTCTGCTCTCACCCCGCAATCCCAAGACGCAGTCTTCTCGAGCATCCTTGCTGCTCCCCAAATCCTCGCATTCTCAGTTTCATGGCCTCGGGCTGTCATCTCCTTCCTCTCTTGCACTGCCCACTTCCTCCTCTGTGAAAAGTTGCATCTCTGCCAAGGTACATTGTACACGGGAAAGTCCCGGAATTAAAATTAAAAAAAGAAAGAAGGAAAATAGGGAAAGTTACAGAATTTATGTGAATGAAATGCATTTTTTTTTCTGTTCCCCTTTTTGTGATCTGATACGGTTGAAGACTTTCGAGTTCCTGAAACTTGCAGGTGAATAAAGGCCAGGTGCCCCCCTCATTCACACTGAAAGACCAGGACGGGAAACCCGTGAGTCTGTCGAAATTTAAGGGCAAGCCTGTGGTTGTCTACTTTTACCCTGCCGATGAAACCCCCGGCTGCACCAAACAGGTAACAGAGGAGTTGACGAATTCAGTTTGACCTTTGTGATTATCCGGAATGCTGTTATGCAGGCAGGCAGTATAAGTATCGAGTCTTAGTGTGTTTCTCTACCTTGCTAGATTGTCTCGAGCTATGTCAACTGAGAGCTAAAGAGCTCATATAGACGACATGAAAATTATGCATATTGTACTTGGCCTCATTTGCACAGGAAACTAAGGAGATTTATTTATGCAAACTGATTACAATGTTGCGTGAGTTTCATGCATTTTCATGGATTATGCGCTAATGTCTTGGACATGTTGGTTATGATAGTGATTCAAGTGAATGTTGCTCCTGCTCAACTTAGTTGTCAAGAAAATGTAAGATGGAAAGCAAATACAAGCATCTAATTTGACAGATGCAATATCTTGAGACACTAAACGATATACCATAGCGTGGCAAGGATGAATAAAATTTAAAGTACCTCCCTTGAGATTTAGAAGCAATTTGAGGGGAGTTTTATCTTTTAATTCAGGCTGCGGAAGTAAGTTTCACAAGTGTGGGGGTTTATGATATATTTGGAGAGTTTGCTGGGGCAACTACTCTTTGAGCTATCCTCTCTAGCTCATATTTGCTCATATATCTAATTCAATTTGCCCATTCCAGTTGGTTGTTATTTCCTTTTCTTTTCTCTATTTTTTTTCTTTTACATATTCTGGAGATGAAGGAAATACTGAGAAAATTGATTTTTGATTGCAGGCATGTGCTTTCAGAGATTCTTATGAGAAGTTTAAGAAAGCCGGAGCTGAGGTGGTCGGAATAAGTGGTGATGACCCATCTTCACACAAGGTGATGTAAAAGATTTCACATACTCCGAGCATAAAGACCTCGTTCTGCTGCTCTCATATAGCTTCTGCCTTTTGTTTTATGACAACATTGATATGAGATCACTGGCCTGCAATAGAGCCTACCTGGGTGTTGACAAGCTGGTGATGAATGTGATTCAAAATTTATAAAGCTTGAAACTTGGCTCAAGCAGGATCTCCAGGAAAAGCTAATCTTGGATTCTGCACAAGCATGATCAGAAGCTGCTTCCAGGCTTGAGGCTGTCTATGCAAATCTTAAGCCCAATAAAGCTTGCTTTTGAGAACTCTGAAGTAAAGGCAGAACTTGTTTAACTAAATCCGTAGATTTGTCTATCCAAAATCTGAAAGTCATGCTTAAACTTGAGTTGAGCTCACCATGTGAAATATCTGTGAGTAGTTGTCAGGTAAAGGTTTTACTTATGTAAACTATGAGTGGCTCGAGTCACTCGCATCACTAATGACTATGTAATAAGCATTACAAATTGAGCGAGCGTTTATATAGAATGACAATCATCCTATCAATTGTAGAGGGGGCATGCCGAGAGTGAGACATGGTTATAGTTATATAAACTACAGTAAAGGTAAAGATGGTTCCAAAAGAAAATTGATAATTTTCATGTCCTCTGTTTTATGGGATATTTACCAAATTGAACTTGAAAATTACTTCCTACTTCAAGAAACTCGTTTGATTTTCCAAAGAACTCTTTATGTATTATCATGTTATATCTGCAGAGAAAAGTGAAATTTAATTAAGTGGAATTGAAAAGTGAGTTCATGGAGCCAAGGGTCTTATGCAGCATCTCCATATTTTGCACTGCAGCTGTGATTTATAGTAATTGAGATTTGATATTAAGATCTCAATTATAACTTACTGCCACTATTTCCAGAGATTATGAGTTATATTAACTTGGTGCAGGCATTTGCAAAGAAGTACAGACTCCCGTTTACGTTGCTAAGTGATGAGAGCAACAAGGTGAGGAAAGAGTGGGGAGTCCCCGCAGACCTATTCGGAACCTTGCCAGGAAGACAGACATATGTCCTTGACAAGAAAGGGATCGTCCAGCTCATCTACAATAACCAGTTCCAGCCAGAAAAGCACATTGACGAGACCCTGAAGCTCCTGCAGAACCTGTAAGGTCAGGAGCATAGCTCGGATGACAAGAGCAATGCACACTCATCAAAAGGGGTTTGTGATCCGTTTTTCTTTGTGCATACCAAGATGAAGTCGCTCAACCCCATGCATATCTAGTCTTCATTAGCTGCAGAAACTCAGGTTTGGACGTTTCTGACCACCCATCATCGTGAGAAATGTGATTGTTCCGTTGAATTTGAACATTTAACTTCAAGAGTTCCAACTCGTCTCCGGCTGTCTCATCAATGCGGGTGATGATGAATGTTGATCCCAATGCCTCTTATAGAAACTTGTCAACGTATTCATATTTTGTTCTTCGGAGCCCTCAGGTGGAGCATCTTCCCCCCACATGTGGAAGCTTGAACTCTTCATCCAACAGTCGAGCCAGCCACTTGCTGTGGAGCACCGCGAGCAAAATTAGAGGGTAGAATGACGAGTGCCAGGTCCCGGGTCCCAAATCTTCCCCTTAGAAGTTAGAATGACGATGCTGGGTGCACGAAGGTAATTTATGTCTCTTTCTGGAGGGCTGGAAAACTCCTCATTGACTAGCCATCATTCATTCCATGCTTGAAGAATAAAAAATATTCATACTTCGTGCATTGAATTTGGAGTGGTACTTTATATCTTTAGCAACTGAGGCGAGAATACAAAGGAAAGCACATCCCGTTGAGCTTCCGCCATAGAGCGCTACAGCTTTCATACCTCACATGAACATTGATTAAAAAAATTTCCATAGCAAAACATAGACAGAGAGAGATAGGGATAAAGGGCTCGATTTCCATTACTTGTGAAGTACATGGAATAAAAAGAAAAACCCGAATGCAAAGGGGCCATCAAGAACACTCGATTTACTCTTTCATTATCTGAATCGGCTTATCCTTCTTTGAATTCCATCAAATTGGGAGAAATGAAGACAAAAGAATCCAAGGGAAATGGAGGTATTATGAATCCTTCCTTCTCTTCCATTTCCTTAAATACACATGTTGATGGTGTACATTTAAAAAAAAGGTTGTAAAATGAAGACTTCCAAGGAGATTACCCAGTCAACCAAGCACACACGACTGCTGAGTTCCTAGCGGATTCAGAGCATCAATGTTGGGTGAAAGACAGCATGTCCAACGTCAAGGGCCAGAGACATAAATTAGCTTCGCCTATTTTCAGAACCTATGGCCCATCATATGTTCTTCACAATGACCTAGTGTTGCCAGAGACAACCATTACTAGAAACGCGCTTGATAGCAGGCACTACCGCTCCATATGATCAATAGGCGTATACTGAAACATATTGCATGTAAAGGCAGGAATCTCCTAATCGAGAGAAAATTCCATTCACCCCAGCAGAAAATCCTTGAGAATCTGAATTCTGCCATTCTGCCCCTGGGAGTAAGTCACTGGCACTTCCCGAGCTTTCCTTGGAGGAATCTTGAAAGAGCAAAAGCAACAAAAATCAATTAATTTCAAATAATATTAGCCATAAAAAGCAATTTTTATCTATTTATTTATTTATGGCCGATACGATGGATTTTTCTATGCAAGTGGCAGTAGAAATCCACAAGTATCTTCTGACAGAATCTGCCAATATGACAAACAAAAAGAATGAGAAGAAAGAAAGGAAATGTGGTACAATTTCGTACAATTTTGTCATATGACTGAAGTTTATCAATGGGAATTCCCAGATTCACAAGTGAGATGATAAAAGTGGATTCCATATCTTCAACTAAAATACAGCCCCGGGAAAACCAAAAAAAGAGTATTCACATGCTTTCTCGAAGAGTTTAACCAAAAGATAAACAAGAAAAGGTTGCAGAAATTGATCTAAAACAATGCGCATGGGCAGTGGTTAACCTGAAGCACTTTCACTAACTCCTTATGCAGCTGTAGATAACTTAAAGCATTAATGGGCAATTTAAATCACTAAAAAAGAATCCACTTGCAATGCCTTCTAATTTATCATATTTTTACATATATTTATACTGGAATCTGCATCTACAATCCGCATTCCAAGACATAACTTAGAAATAAAAACTGTAGATAAAACGGATGTAGCAATATCTTCAATACTTAATATCAGTGATGTGAGAAAATGATCACAAACAAGATTAATCTGTTTGAACAATTTGCAAACATACACCCACATATACAAAATAGAACTATACAAATGCAAGTCATAACTGAGATGTAGACAAACTGTACCTCTCCTAAAGGAAATGCTGCTAACTTCAAGAGGAAGTACCACGCTTTTCAGAATCAGCAGACCGTTCTAACCATGGTCAACCATGGCCCATTCTTCAATGGTGTCTTCCTGAGAAGAAATCCATATTTAAATGAGCTTATATGACGATATGGCATCACAGAATCACCTAAAACAGTAGATTCTCACAAACTAGTCACCACACTTTACCTCAGATCAGCACAAGATACATGGCTAGAATTAATGAATCTGCACACTGCACGAGAATAATTTGAGACCTGCAGTTCTCAGGATTTAAGTTTAGCACGCTTCAGAATAGAAATGACCTGTGCATCTGGTTCTATACCCTTCAAAGCCATTTTTTCAGCAATTTGCAGGGCCCTCTTTACATTTCCCAGACGACAGCATCCAGAGATAAGGGCAGTGTATGTTACAGCATCGGGTAGCGGCCCTCTTTCAGTCATTTCATTCAATAAATTTTCAGCTTCCTCAAGCTTACCCAACTTACAGAGTCTATCAATTATAACAGTATAGCAGACAACATCAGGTGATAACTTCCCATCCTTGAATTCAACCAAAATATCTCTAAAGATGTTATCAATCCCAGCATCCATCAATTCTCTCTTCGTTCTGCTGGTAGAGAACCTTGCTCTTGTTGACTCTGCTTTTGAGAAACCATCAAGCAACACTGTGTATGCAATTACATCAGGTTGTATTCCTTTTTTTTTCATATCGACAAGAAGATCAACTGCTTCTCGCACGTAATTTTTCCTGAGATAACCTCTTATCATCCACGTAAATGTGATGACATCATGAAGCAAACCCCTCTCTGCAGTAATATCAAATAGCAACCGGGCCCTTCTCATATGCCCAGCCCAACACAATCCAGCTATTAGAGTATTGTACATTGCTTTGGTTGGCTCCACATTGAAGGTTAACATCATCTCAAGCACGACAAGAGCCCTATCCTCATCATGTCCAGTGCAAAGATTTTGCAGCAACTTGAAGCAACAATTCTTCTTAATAAGAATTCCTCGTTTAGAGAGCTTGAGAAAGAGTTCAAAGGCTTCAGTTGTATAGTTAGCTAAGCAGTAACCTCTAACCATGGCATTATAGTTTTGCATACTTTTATCCTCTAAGGATTTAAAGAATGTTTCAGCTTCCTTCACTTTACCTCCAATGCAGAGACCCTCAATCATCATATTCTGTGTGACAGTGTTTGGTTTTAGGCCCTGGGCCTCCATGTAAGCCAAAAGATCAAGTGCCTCAGACACAAGGCCTGCCCGAGAAAAACCACCAGCAAGCACGTTATAAGTTATGATATCAGGCTCAATTCCAATTGTTTTCATCTCCTCGAGCACATCCAAGGCATCTACCATGTTTCTTCGGACACAATACCCATTGATCAAAGTCGTGTAGTGCACTCTATCAAGAACCAGTTTCTTTGTTTTCATCTCTTTGATCAGTTCCATGGCTTCTTCAACTTTCTCCATCTGGCACAATGCATTGATGATAATATTATAGTTAACCTCATCGATGAAAATGCCCAACTGCTTGAATTTATTGAATTGTTCCACCACTTCTGAGTACATGCCCATACCACAGAAGCACTGAAGAATATAGCTGACAACAACACAGTTCGTTTTGATACCTTTTGATATCATATCACCATGGATAGCCAAAGCTCGAAGCAGATTCCCCGACTTGCAATATCCACGAATCAAGGCACCATAACAATGTGCATCAGGGATCAGACCTCGCTCTCCCATCTCAATCAAAACCTGCCCAGCTGTTTCCAACTTCATCTCATCACATAGGCCCTGGATAACGGTAACATAGGCATAGACATCGAGGGGAACCTTTGCTCCTTGACATGCTTGAAGGACCTGATAAGCCAAGTCTGATCTCCTGCTTACGCAGAGGCCTTCAATGTAGGTTGTGTAAGCAAAGGTATTAGGGGTCACACCTGCCGCCTCCATATCCTTGAACATGTCAACAGCTTCTTCTAAGTCACCCTTCTTGCACAAAGCCTTAATCACGATCGCATACATGTAATCATTAGGCTGCACTCCGAGCTTCTTGAGCTGCCAATACAGGGAAACTGCCATCTGGGGCTTCCCATGATCGATCAACCGATTCAAGAGGAAGTTACAGGTGAAGACGTGAGGGAAGAACCCCCGCCTCTTCGTCCGGAACAAGGCATCAATAGCCTCGTCGAACATCCCCTTTATAACATAAACCTTAACCAGTGCATCGAAGAGGACACGAACCACAAGTTCGCCACTGACCTCATGGGACAGATAGTCCAACAAATCGAATGCATCAAAGTCCTTGTACTCTGAAGAAATCAGCTGTTGCAAGACAGAATCAAGCTTGTCCCGCAGACCCGAAGAGCGGCAGAGAACCCCCACTACTGCAGAGTAGGTGGAAATATCGTGCGAGAAGCCGAGCTGCGTCAACTGGTGGAAGAAGGAGAATGCCGCATCCGGGTCCCTCCTAAAGCTGCGCAGAATGCAGCTGACCTTCACAGGATCAAGCTCTTGCCTTTGCGTCTGAAATCGATAGAGATGCGGCTGGCCCTCCTCCTCATCCTCATCCTCATCGGAGGTCAGGCTGTGGGAATTGGGTTCCGACAAGAGGGCAGCCGATCCGGGACCGAAGAGGGCCGCATGGGCAGAGAGGTGCTTGGATTTCAATACGGGAGCGGAGAGAAGCTTTCCGGCTTTGAGAGAGGATTGAAACCACATCTGCAGAATCCAAACCCTCTCACAGAAGACGATTAGCAGTAGCAGCAGCAATTTCCATTGAAACTAACCGCAAAGGAAAGCTCGTCTTCTTCCTCCCCGTCCGAAAGATGAAATCAGGGTTTCTGAGAAACGGCAGAAGGGTTTTAGCCCTTTCTTTGCAGTATTTGCCTTTGCTTAGGGGTATAATTTCTATTTCACCGCCCGTTGTAGTTCATGCTTTTCGCAGAGAGATCCCCCCAGTCTTTCCTGCGTTTCAAGAGGGCCCCGCTCTGTCTGAACTGGTAGCCAGCATGTGAAATAAGCATAGTTGGTGAACTGATCTGAGAAAATAAGCTGATATGAGAAAGTTGGTTTACTGCAAGTTTGATTAGCATTAGCATAATGCCTTGCATCAATTTATGTTCACCTTCTTGCTATCTCTTCTAAAGCCACGGGTCCTCTTTGCAATCAAAATCAAATATGTAATATTAGATTGCGGTCCGACATGCTCTCTTTCACGTATAATTTTAATTTCCGGAAATTAGGATTATATTATATAGTACCAAGTCATAAGTGAATCTAGGTGATGCTTACTCATAGCTGAGTTTAAGCATGAACATGCTATGCTGTAATCAAGCAGACAAGACCCCCTTTTCCTTTTTCTGGGATCAATAACTTCATTCAAACAAAAGCAATAGGGCGAATGATAGTGATCAACCAACCCTCCCAGTCTGCAGCCTGCAAATTTCTCTGTGTCAAAGATGCTTGATTTCAAATGAGTCGATTATAAGGAAGGAGAACTTCTAGCTTGTGTTCCTAGCTCCTTAAGATGCGAGTCTTGAAGCACGAGCTTCAAGTTGGGCAGGGGAAGAAGCGGCATAGCACTTTTGATATCGAAGACGGTTTCTTTTTTCCTTCGTCAACAGCATCTCCTGCCCTTGCAGCACAAGCCACATGAGATTGCCAAGCAGCAGAGAGTATAAACAAATATCCCCAGAATTGCATTCTCTTCTCCATGCTGCGAAGCAACTGATCGAGGATCATTGCTCGTATAGAGGAAGATGAAGAAGAACCTAAGCTCTTATTTTCGGAAACAAAAAGCTGATGACATTCTATAAAAGCCTTTCTGATCTTTTTCCCATAAAACCATGTGCAAGTCACAGTTATGTTCACAAAATAAGGGGGAATTTCGTGTATGACAATGAACTCCGAACAGGCCAAACTTTTTCTTTCCGTTTAAATCAAGTGGAAAACCTGGAGGGTTACCCCCCACAAAAAAAACATCTGTATCCATGGATACCTGGTTATCGACTGGTGAATTAGGGTCATAGACCTTCCAACTTGGTTCGTGAATTCGCAATCTTTGACGAGATGGGCATGCCCAAAGGGCCCAACCTTGCCTAGAGGACATGGACATGTTTTGCCCTCATTGTAAGAACAGGGAAGGCGATTATCCCTAGGTGGATTTTAAAACCGTTAATGGAATTTCAGGACCCACATATCTTTTAAATGTATTTGCCCGATCGGCTAGATAAAAAAACTCTTCACCGGGAAGTCTCCAGTTTTTTATAGTGTCCAGCTGATTCCATGCAGAGGATGAGAAGCAGAGCAGCTGGCTGTATGTTAAAAAATAATGCATGTTTCAAATATAGTTAACAGTAGTTGCATGTTCCAAGAATCTAACTGATGACAGGATGGATCAACGACCGGAAGATTTGAATCGATTTGAACATTCAGCCTTATAAAAGTTAGTACCCTCAACCAGGAACTGACTTAATGCAGACAAGAAGGGGCTCGGCTCGACTGCATTTATCGGTCATTGTGCTCCAAGTAGGTGACCTTTGCCCGAGCTGAAGCTCTCGCGAACTGCAGCAACTTTCTCAGTAACTCGTAATCTCCATTGGCCGCAGAAACAGAAGAATCTGCCCTGACTAACATCCTCTCCAGTCCCCGGCAAGCCGAGAGCAGAAATTCAAGAAAGCTCATTTCTGAAGAACTGCCTGTTACTCCCGAGACGGAGACATACTTTATACTCTTGAAGTTCCAAGGCAAGCAGTACACATCGCTGAAGTTAATGGTGTTGTTCCCAGCAAGTAACTCTGCTTCGACCTGCATAAAGAATCTCATGCTGTCACATTGCTGCAAGATGCCGGGGCAATGAGGCAGTTTTCAAAAGAGGGTGTAGCTTACTGGAATTATGAGCCTAACGTCTTCAAGACTCGGGGAGCTCCTTAAGAGACAGAGGCAAGATATAACCTCACTAAGAATATGCACGTTTATCCTCAAAGAGAGGTATTTCAGACGAAGTGGTTCAGGCAACTTTGCTGGCACCTTACCCACTGACAGATACTGCAACATATATGAAGGAACCGCAAAAGGATTAGTGAAAATTAGAGAAACAGATTGTGTAAAGATGCATTCATCCGTAGACAGCAAAATTGACAGAGATGGTAGAAAAATCCATAGACTAACGATATATAAGCAGGTGTGTTCTCCGTAGGGTTTCAGGTTATTGCGTCAGGAAAAGCGAATCGGTCTAAATTAGCTCAAGATAATTGTCAGTAAAGCAAGAGTACCATCAGTGCCCGCCCATCTATGGTAAGCCTTTCACAATGCAGCAAATCAGCAAAGAACTTGCACATGTTGCTATTGTACTTCTCAGCCTGTACTCGGTGATACTGGTATGGAGCGAAGCATACATTGACCCAAGACAAATAACTGGTATTGCCAGTAAAGCTCACATCTGTCAAAGCACCTTCAAGGTGTAGCTTCTTCAGATTTGGAGCATCAATGTTGATATGCTTGATATTGGGCGAAAGATTCAATATCAGACTACTCAACAGAGGGCAGCTTGAGATGAGTTTCTCTAGTGAATCTCCAGAAATGGAGACATGAAAAAGCTGCAAGTGGTGCAGATGCTTGAATCCTTGGGACGCTGGAGGCATTCTAAGAGAACAGCCCCTGAGAGCCAACGTAACCAAATCCTGACACTGAAACAGAGAAGAGGGCATCTTGTGTGGATGCGTGCTCCAACAAGCAAATGATATGTTTTTCACGGAGGCCTTCGAAAGGTAACGGATCCACTTGTCAGCATCTGCAGTGCCTTCAAAATACGGGTGATAGAGGACAAACTTCTCTATTGGAGCAGAGTGCTGCAATAGAACACTGTCAACAATTTTTACTAGCCTACTAGTCACCGGCGTATATCTGTTTGACGGAAGCAACTCATCATCAAACTGGAGATGGGAGAGATCTGTGGTCCACTTGTATCTCCAGTTGCTCGACAAGATAGAGGTTCTCACCGCATCCTTGAGGGGCATAAGGGACAGTATCCGGCCGACTAACTCCCCCGGCAAGCTGCTGATCCTGTCCAGCTTTTCCTCGGTTTGAGATGGTTCCCCAACTCGTCTCTTCGCACGAGATGGGATAGACAGAGTGGTGATAAATTCAAATGAATTATAAGATTCATTAAGACAAGAAGAAACATCAAACTCGGAGCTATCATCAGCAACTGGCAAAAGTTGTAGAATAGCGCACATATCAAAAAGGATGCAACTTGAAGAAATTTATAAAGGAAAAAAGAGAAACTCTCCCGCATCAATGACTGCCCAGTATCCATTCCATCCGGATAGGTGAACACCGCGATCAGCCAGCCTCCATGAATCAACTCCAGGCCTCAGTAATGGGACTTGAAGAAAAAAGAGAAAGAAGGGGTGGGGAGGGGCGGGGCGGAACGGGGCGGAACGGGACTCACCAAGGATTCCATGGATGAGGAATGATCAATCTCTCCCGCAATTGTCAGAGCGTTCAGTGAGTGCGAAGAATCCCAGGCGACTGAGTTGAATCTCAATGATCAAGACGGGCTCGTGCATGCGCAGGAAACAGGAAGGAACTGCGATGCCCCGCTCGGACTGACGTAGAGACAGACCCTCGGTGTAGTAGGGGCTTATATAAACAATGGGAAAATGCTCGTCCTCGGTTATGGCAGACCTTCGAGACAGCTCACTGACATGGCCGCTTCTCCACTATAATTTATATATAAAAAAATTAATATAAAAGAATAATAACCTAAAGATAAAGATGGTAAATTTAACCTTACCATAAAAATTCCTTTTACTCTTCAATTCTATTTCCTTATATTGATAACTTCTTTATATAATCAAAAATATATATATGATACGCTCTCAACTTTCCATAGAAGGATGCATCAAATCTCGTAACCTTAACTCCAATTCCAATTTTAGACCCTATTGCCTTCGTGACAATTTTCACGGTAGACGTTCTCTGGGAAAGAAATCTAATGTGATCATAAACCATGACTGCCAAATTTCTAGGTAGAAGCTTATCTCTCCCTCTGCAAGTAACACCGTACAATGCGATCGCGTCAACTTGTAGTTGCTGTGCCACTCCTCTGCTTAGTCAAGTATACGAACAGTTCTCGGTCCGTAACGAAAAAGGGCACTCGGGTATACATATGATCGGGCTGCTCTACAGCAACATCGTACTGGTTTTGAAGACACTAAGCCACTGAGAAATTTCATTACACGATTGAGAAAAAGGGTTCCTGTTCAATCTGCCATAACACAAGCGATAACGAAGAGGGAGGGAGGAGAAGAAATGCACAAGTTAATCATAAAATAAGCCACATGATCCGTGAGGTCATTAATTTCTACATCCTGGTCTGATCAGAGGAGTTGCCAGTCATCCTCCCCCTCTGTGGGATCTACACGCCCGTGTTTGCGGTGATCCACTTCGTCATCTAGGTCGCCGTGACTAGTTGTCATCGATGCGCTACTACTGTGGGTGTCTGCGACCGTGAAAAGTGGAGCCCCGCCCGATTCCTCTGCGAGCTTCGATGCACGGGAGCAGAAATCATCAAAATCATCTGCCAGATAAAAGTGGAACAATCAACAAGAATGGATGATTGGGCCGTCAAAAACATGAGACGATGGAATCTTGACCAAACCTTTGTCACGACAGTAGAAACCGAGAGCCAGTGATGGATCAAGAGAGCCCAATGGAATGTGCCGAATAACACTGGAGAGAGGGACCAAGAGCATGAGGAGCAAAAAATACAGCCCAAAAAAAGAAAGTGATCAAAATAGAGAGAACCCTGTCAAAACCCATTCCCAGAATGAGTCGTTTGCTGGCGCAAAATTGAACTTATTTTAGTACGATCAATCATGACAGATGATTGTTATATTCCCCATTTGATAGACATGATTTTTCCACAATCAAGAATGGTAAAGATTAACCTTGTCCGGTGGTTCTGTTTGTCCGAGACACACTTAGTGTCATATCATAGCACACCCCCCACGCCCCACCACCCCCACCCTCCCAACAAAAAAATACAAAAAAGAAAAAGGAGCAGCTATAAAACATTACCTGCAATGGTAAGAAGAAGTGTCAGCCTCCAAGTTTTCCCTGTCGATGGTCACTGCCTGGAAAAATCGAATAGCATAAGCATTTTGATAAGAGTACTTGAAATCAAATGACAAATCACAAAAAATACGCAAAGGGAAACATATACAAAATCGATTACTTGAATAGTAAATTTACATCCATTCCCGTCTTAACAGAAGCAAAATCTTAATACAGTCAATCCTAGTGCCTACTGCTCGGATCCTTATCTAGTTTCAGGCATTTCATCGGGGATACTTCTAGACTACTGCCAAGTCTGGGACCCAAATATCAAGAAATGGAAATTGTGCAAATAGCTTGACCAAAAGCAGGTCCCATCGGACATTGAAAAGCTATCGAACATTTCAAGTGATATTTAGATGCTATAAGAGCCTCTGATATAGTTATTGTGATTATGCCTTCTAGAGCACTTTGTACCTAATAGGTTCACCACCTGACCAAATATACATGTGACATTGGTTGATTGTACTCTCTCTTTATTCTCTCTTTTAGATTTTTCCACCAACAAGAACAAGCAACATTTTCATCAAATCTACTATGTAAACAAAACATTAAAGCAAGTAGCAATGGCTCCTGTTGCTACACTACTCTTTGCCCAAACCTAACACAAATACAATTGAAACTGATTGTCATCACATATCTCCTGATGGAATAGCATGAATCTCGAAGGAAAACTAATGCAAGAAACCATCCAGCAGAAGGCAGAACTACCTTTCATTTTTAGTCCTTTAATGGATATTGTTCACTTTGAAAACTGTGAGCGCTTTCTCTGAATGTATGAACTTATAATGAACAAGATATTGACATTAAATTTTCCTAACTACATCCACTCAACCAAAGAAACTGCCTAAAAGAGGATCATCTCTGCCATTTATTCTCAATTTGAGTAAGTAAAAGCAAAATCCTATCTTAAAGCAGCATAACAGCCTTATCTTTCTGTGGAGCTTGTAGACTTAGCTAACCTTAAAAGAGAAGGCAAGATTGCCCATCAAGGAGAAGTTTAGGGAAGCTTTATGAACTTATATAGGTTTTCCAACCATAAGAAAGTGGATTTAGATTTTTATATTCTCTCAAATATCTATCTGTGATTATCATCAATAATTAAAAAAAATTAACCCTTTATAATCAAATGGCCATAAACCCTGGGAGTATCTTGTAACTACAATACATTTGTGTAAATCAGTCTTCTTAATCATCCTTTTGCCATTAGCTGCTATATGGAACTCCACAATAGCAGCATCAGGAAATTCAATAACTGAAGTGCATATTAGCAGACTAATCAGAAACTCAAGACATACCGGCTGAACATCATGAGGATCAAGGTAGAAAACTTCTTCATCTTGTATGCCAATCATGTAAGTTGACGCACCAGGTTTCCCGCCCAACAAACCGAGGCTTTGGGGATAGGAAAAGATTGCCTGCAATGATGGAATATACCTGAGAGGTATTGGACACATTAATGCATTTTCCCCCACTAAAATTCTAGAAAACAGTAGGAGTAGCAATCCTACACTCACTTACAGAAACCTCGGTGCTGTAACATATTCATAGGAATATTACGTCCCAAAAGACAGCTTTTTTCATGCGTCTGATCATGTGACTAGTAGATAACTTGAATACATTTCTAGTATTCTCATAAAATAAGGTCATAGACCTTCCAACTTGGTTCGTGAATACGCAATCTTCCATGAGATGTGCAAGCCCATTAGGCCCAACCTTGCCTAGAGGACATGGACATATTTTGCCTCATTGTAAGAACAGGGAAGGCTTTCAGTAGAGATCCTCCCTAGGTGGATTTTAAAACCGTTAGTGGACTTTCAGGACCCACATATCTTTTAAATGTATTTGCCCGATCGGCTAGATAAAAAACTCTTCACCGGGAGGCCTCCAGTTTTTGATAGTGTCCAGCTGATTCCATCCAGAGGATGAGAAGCAGAGCAGCTGGCTGTATGTTCAAAAATATTGTCAGCAATGCCTGTTTCAAATATGGTTAACAGTAGTTGCATGTTCCAAGAATCTAACTGATGACAGAATGGATCAATGACCAGAAGATTTGAATCGATTTGAACATTTAGCCTTATATATTAGTGCCCTCAACCAGGAACAGACTTAATACAGACAAGAAGGGGCTCGGCTTGACTACATTTATGGGTCATTGTACTCCAAGTAGGTGACCTTTGCCCGAGCTGAAGCTCTCGCGAACTGCAGCACCTTTCTCAGTGACTCATAATCTCCATTGACCGCAGGAACAGAAGAATCTGCCCTGACTAACATCCTCTCCAGTCCCGGGCAAGCCGAGAGCAGAAATTCAAGAAAGCCCATTTCTGGCGAACTGCCTCTTACTCCTGAGACGGAGACATACTTTATACTCTTGAAGTTCCAAGGCGAGCAGTACACTTCGCTGAAGTTAATGGTGTTGTTCCCAGCAAGTAACTCTGCATCGACCTGCATAAAGAATCTCATGCTGTCACATTGCTGTGAGATACCGGGGGCAATGAGGCAGTTTTCAAAAGAGGGTGTAGCTTACTGGAATTATGAAGTTAATGTCTTCAAGACTCGGGGAGCTCCTTAAGAGACAGAGGCAAGATAAAACCTCACTAAGAATAGACACGTTTATCCACAAAGAGAGGTATTTCAGACGAAGTGGTTCGGGCAAGTTTGCTGGCACCTTACCCACTGACAGATACTGCAACAATACGAAGGAACCGGAAAAGAATCAGTGAAAATTAGAAAAAACAGATTGTGCAAAGATGCATTCATCCGTAGACAGCAAAATTGACAGAGATGGTAGAAAAATCCATTGACTAATGATATTTAAGCAGGTGTGTTCTCGGTAGGATTTCAGCTTATTGCGTCAGGAAAAGCGAATCGGTCTAAATTAGCTCAAGATAATTGTCAGTAAAGCAAGAGTACCATCAGTGTCCGCCCATCTATGGTAAGCCTTTCACAATGCAGCAAATCAGCAAAGAACTTGCACATGTTGCTCCGGTACTTCTCAGCCTGTACTTGGTGATACTGGTATGGAGTGAAGCATACTTTGACCCAAGACAAATAACTGGTATTGCCGGTAAAACTCACATCTGTCAAAGCACCTTCAAGGTCAAGCTCCTTGAGATTTGGAGCATCAATTTTGATATGGTTGATATTGGACCAAAGCTTCAATCGCAGACTCCTCAACAGAGGGCAGCTTGAGATGAGTTTCTCTAGTGATTCTCCAGAAATGGCAACACGATAAAGCAGCAAGTAGTGCAGATGCCTGAATCCTTGGGACGCTGGAGGCATTCTAAGAGAACAGCCCATGAGAAATAACTCAACCAAATCCTGACACTGAAACAGATAAGAGGGCATCTCGAATAGATGCGTGCTCCCACCAGCAAATAATATTGTTTTCACAGAGGCCTGCGAAAGGTAACGGATCCACTTGTCAGCATCTGCAGTGCCTTCAAAATACGGGTGATAGAGGACAAACTTCTCTATTGGAGCAGAGTGCTGCAATAGAACACTGTCAACAATTTCTACTAGCCTACTAGTCACCGGGGTATCTCTGTTTGACGGAAGCAACGCATCATCGAACCAGAGATGGGAGAGATCTGTCGTCCACTTGTATCTCCAGTCGCTCGACAAGATAGAGGTTCTCACCGCATCCTTGAGGGGCACAAGGGACAGTATCCGGCCAACTAACTCCCGCGGCAAGCTGCTGATCCTGTCCAGCTTTTCCTCGGTTCGAGATGGTTCCCCAACTCGTCTCTTCGCATGAGATGGGATAGACTGAGCGGTGATAAATTCACATGAATTATAAGATTCATTAAGACAAGAAGAAACATCAAACTCGGAGCTATCATTAGCAACTGGCAAAAGTTCTACAATAATGCACATATCAAAAAGATGCAACTTGAAGAAATTTATAAAGGAAAAAAGAAAAACTCTCCCGCATCAATGACTGCCCAGTATCCATTCATACGGATAGGTGAACACCGTGATCAGCCAGCCTCCACGAATCAATTCCAGGCCTCAGTAATGGGACTTTAAGAAAAAGAGAAAGAAGGGGCGGGGCTGTGCGGAACGGGACTCACCGAGGATTCCATGGATGAGAATGACGAACTTTCGAGAGAACAAAGAGAAGTTGATTATGGTGGCCTGACCCAATTAGAGTTTCCTCCTTTTCTATACTTGAAAATAATTATAATTACAATATAATTTAATTATAAATTACATATTGATCCCAAAATATAACTATAGGAAAATTACACACCAATATTCCCCCTCATTCCGAAGATGGAGACACAACCGAGAGATTGGACCTTAACAATTGGTGGTGCCCAGGAGAAAGGCCCTTGGTGAAGATGTTGGCAAGTTGATTGATAGTAGGAATATAATGAATAAAGAGATCTCTAGAGGCAGCTCGCTCGCTAACAAAGTGGAAGTCAAGCTCATTGTGTTTGGTGCGAGCACATAAAATGGAGTTGAGAGCTAAATAAGTGACGGATATGTTATCACAGTCAATAGTCACAGGTCTAGGAAGAGATTCTCCAAGCTCACGAAGTAAATGACGAATCCAAATCGTCTCAGCAGCACAATGAGCAACAGCAGGATATTCAACTTCTGTACTCGTACGAGCCACAAGTGGTTGTTTGTTTGCACACCATGAAATAAGATTAGTACCCAAAAATATGCAAAAACCAGAAGTAGATCGTCAAGTGTCAGAATATCCAGCCCAATCGGCATCCATATATACAGTCAAAGAATCAAGAGAACATCTCTCAAGAAGTAAACCATGAGAAGATGTGCCAGCTAAATAGTAGTGCTACCTAAATACTAGTAAATACGTTGACTGCTTACAGATGAGGTAAGCGAGGTTCATGCGTATATTGGCTAACTAAACTCACTGCAAAACTGATATGAGAGTGTTCAGTGAGTGCGAAGAATCCCAGACAACTGAGTTAAATCTCAATGATCAAAACGGCTCGTGCATGCGAAGAAAACAAGAAGGAACTGCGACGCCCCTCGCGGACTGACGTACTTAGAGACAGACCCTCAGCGAAAATCCTTGGAGATGAACGTGTAGCCAGTAGGGCGTTAAATGAATAATGGGAAAAATGCTCGTCCTCGGTTGTGGCAGACCTTCGAGACAGCTTACTGGCATGGCCGTTAAATGAATGGATGATTGGGCCGTCAAAAACATGAGACGATGGAAGGTGGCAAAAAGAAAAACGGGCTGTATGGGGTTGGATTAGCAACAGCTAGGCCCCACCAAGGATTATTACCATACTTCACTCCCATCTCCTCTCCTGATTATACATTGAAAATGAGGCTTGTCTTCTTTCAGCACCAAAAAAAAAAAAGTTCTTTAGGAGATGAAATAATGAGATGAAAATTGAACACTTCCCAAATAAAACCTAACTTACCGATAGATTATTTCAAGTTACTGGCAAGGAAGCACAAAAATGAAAAAAACCGCCACGCTAAGGCCCACATAATCTTTCAGATAATTGAATATCCACAGATACAAAAATGGAAAAGGCAAAACTGAATTCAGTGCCTCCTCTTAATCCAGAAAAGAAATGCTAGAAGAATTCAACAGCTAGGACCATAAATGTTGAAATAAAAATCTGCAAGATCACAACCCTGGGATTGACATTTTCAAGCCCGAGAACAAGAGGAACCAACAAAAGGATAGGAGCCCAATCAGATTGACCTTGAGAAAACTCATAACAGCGTCTTCTGGCATCTTCAATGCACAAGACTGGAGCTCCACCACGCTCTCCATCTTCATCTCCAGAAACAATGTAAATTGCCATTGGAAGGGGCAGTTCAGTGCAATCAACCGCCTCCTCCCTCTTAGAGCGAACAAGAATTTCCCATGAGTGGCACGTTGCATATGGGCCCACCCATGACCCAGCTGCAAGGTCATAGGTCTTTCCTGATTCAATGAGATTGTGGAAGGAGAAAGGAGATGCCTCCGAATCACCAAAGAGGTGCAAGATCTCAATATACTCTCGACTTAGCAGATGCAGACATTTACAAGGATGACTGAGCTGAGTTCTTTCACTAGGTAATCTAGGAGAAATTTATCAGGTGAAACACACGGAACACTCGATTTACTCTTTCATTATCTGAGTCGGCTTATCCTTCTCCGAATTCCATCAAATTGGGAGAAATGAAGACAAAAGAATCCAAGGGAAATGGAGGTATTACGAATCCTTGCTTCTCTTCCATTTCCTTAAATACACATGCTGATAGTGTACGTATAAAAACAAGGTTGTAAAATGAAGACTTCCAAGGAGATTACCCAGTCAACCAAGCACGCACGACTGCTGAGTTCCTATAGGATTCAGAGCATCAATGTTGGGTGAAAGACAGCATGACCAACGTCAAGGGAGCCCGGGATATAAATTACTTCGTGCACTCAGCATTGATCATTGGAGCCAGGGACATAAATTATCTTCGCCTATTTTCAGAACCTACGGCCCATCATTTGTTCTTCACAATGACCTAGTGTTGCCAGAGACAACCATTACTAGAAATGCGCTTGATAACAGGCACTACCGCTCCATACGATCAATAGGCGTATATTGAAACATATTGCATGTAAAGGCAGGAATCTCCTAATCGAGAGAAAAGTCCATTCACCCCAACAGAAAATCCTTGAGAATCTGAATTCTGCCATTCTGCCCCTGGAGGAATCTTGAAAGAGCAAAAGCAACAAAGATAAATTAATTTCAAATAATATAGCCATAAAAAGCTATTTTTATCTGTTTATTTATTTATGGCCGATACAGCAGATTTTTCTATGCAAGTGGCAGTAGAAATCCACATGTATCTTCTGACAGAATCTGCCAATATGATGAACAAAAGAATGAGAAGAAAGAAAGGAAATGCTGGTACAATTTCGTCATATGACTGAAGTTTATCAATGGGAATTCCCAGATTCACAAGTGAGATGATAAAAGTGGATTTCATATCTTCAACTAAAATACAGCCCCGGGACAACCAAAAAAAGAACATTCGCATGCTTTCTCGAAGAGCTTAACCAAAAGATAAACAAGAAAAGGTTGCAGAAATTGATCTAAAACAATGCGCATAGGCAGTGGTTAATCTGAAGCACTTTCACTAAATCCTTATGCAGCTGTAGATAACTTAAAGCATTAATGGGCAATTTAAATCACTAAAAAAGAATCCACTTGCAATGCCTTCTAATTTATCATATTTTTACATATATTTATACTGGAATCTGCATCTACAATCCCCATTCCAAGACAACTTAGAAATAAAAACTCTAGATAAAACTGATGTAGCAATATCCTCAATACATAATATCAGTGATGGGAGAAAATGATCACAAACAAGATTAATCTGTTTGAACAATTTGCAAACATACACCCATGTATACAAAATAGAACTATAGAAATGCAAGTCATAACTGAGATGTAGACAAATAGTACCTCTCCTAAAGGAAATGCTGCTAACTTCAAGAGGAAGTACCACGCTTTTCAGAATCAGCAGACCGTTCTAATCATGGTCAACCATGGCCCATTCTTCAATGGTGTCTTCCTGAGAAGAAATCCATATTTAAATGAGCTTATATGACAATATGGCATCACAGAATCATCTAAAACAGTAGATTCTCGCAAACTAGTCACCACACTTTACCTCAGATCAGCACAAGATACATGGCTAGAATTAATGAATCTGCACACTGCACGAGAATAATTTGAGACCTGCAGTTCTCAGGATTTAAGTTTAGCACGCTTCAGAATAGAAATGACCTGTGCATCTGGTTCTATACCCTTCAAAGCCATTTTTTCAGCAATTTGCAGGGCCCTCTTTACATTTCCCAGACGACAGCATCCAGAGATAAGGGCAGTGTATGTTACAGCATCGGGTAGCGGCCCTCTTTCAGTCATTTCATTCAATAAATTTTCAGCTTCCTCAAGCTTACCCGACTTACAGAGTCTATCAATTATAACAGTATAGCAGACAACATCAGGTGATAACTTCCCATCCTTGAATTCAACCAAAATATCTCTAAAGATGTTATCAATCCCAGCATCCATCAATTCTCTCTTCGTTCTGCTGGTAGAGAACCTTGCTCTTGTTGACTCTGCTGTTGAGAAACCATCAAGCAACACTGTGTATGCAATTACATCGGGTTGTATTCGTTTTTTTTTTCATATTGACAAGAAGATCAACAGCTTCTTGCAAGTAATTTTTCCTGAGATAGCCTCTAATCATCCACGTAAATGTGATGACATCAGGAAGCAAACCCCTCACTGCAGTAACATCAAATAGCAACCGGGCCTTTCTCATATGCCCAGCCTGACACAATCCAGCTATTAGAGTATTGTACATTGCTTTGGTTGGCTCCACATTGAAGGTTAACATCATCTCAAGCACGACAAGTGCCCTATCCTCATCATGTCCAGTGCAAAGATTTTGCAGTGACTTAAAGCAACAATTCTTCTTAATAAGAATTCCTTGTTTAGAGAGCTTGAGAAAGAGTTCAAAGGCTTCAGTTGTATAGTTAGCTAAGCAGTAACCTCTAACCATGGCATTATAGTTTTGCATACTGTTATCCTCTAAGGATTTAAAGAATGTTTCAGCTTCCTTCACTTTACCTCCAATGCAGAGACCCTCAATCATCATATTCTGTGTGACAGTGTTTGGTTTTAGGCCCTGGGCCTCCATGTAAGCCAAAAGATCAAGTGCCTCAGACAAAAGGCCTGCCCGAGAAAAACCACCAGCAAGCACGTTATAAGTTATAATATCAGGCTCAATTCCAATTGTTTTCATCTCCTTGAGCACATCCAAGGCATCTACCATGTTTCTTCGGACACAATACCCATTGATCAAAGTTGTGTAGTGCACTCTATCAAGAACCAGTTTCTTTGTTTTCATCTCTTTGATCAGTTCCATCGCTTCTTCAACTTTCTCCATCTGGCACAATGCATTGACGATAATATTATAGTTAACCTCATCAATGAAAATTCCCAACTGCTTGAACTTATTGAATTGTTCCACCACTTCTGAGTACATGCCCATACCACAGAAGCACTGATGAATATAGCTGACAACAACACAGTTCGTTCTGATGCCTTTTGATATCATATCACCATGGATAGCCAAAGCTTGAAGCAGATTCCCCGACTTGCAATAACCACGAATCAAGGCACCATAACAATGTGCATCAGGGACCAGACCTCGCTCTCCCATCTCAACCAAAACCTGCCCAGCTCTTTCCAACTTCATCTCATCACATAGGCCCTGGATAACGGTAACATAAGCATAGACATCGAGGGGAACCTTCGCTCCTTGACATGCTTGAAGGACCTGATAAGCCAAGTCTGATCTCCTGCTTACGCAGAGACCTTCAATGTAGGTTGTGTAAGCAAAGGTATTAGGGGTCACACCTGCTGCCTCCATATCCTTGAACATGTCAACAGCTTCTTCTAAGTCACCCTTCTTGCACAAAGCCTTAATCACGATTGCAGACATGTAATCATTAGGCTGCACTCCGAGCTTCTTGAGCTGCCGATACAGGGAAACTGCCATATGGGGCTTCCCATGATCGATCAACCGATTCAAGAGGAAGTTACGGGTGAAGACGTGAGGGAAGAATCCCCGCCTCTTTCCGGAACAAGGCATCAATAGCCTCGTCGAACATCCCCTTTATAACATAAACCTTAACCAGTGCATCGAAGAGGACACGAACCACAAGTTCGCCACTGACCTCGTGGGAGAGATAGTCCAACAAATCGAATGCACCAAAGTCCTTGGACTCCGAAGCAATCAGCTGTAGCAAGACAGAATCAAGCTCGTCCCGCAGACCCGAAGAGCGGCAGAGAACCGCCGCTACTGCAGAGTAGGTGGAAATATCGTGCGAGAAGCCGAGCTGCGTCAACTGGTGGAAGAAGGAGAATGCCGCATCCGGGTCCCTCCTAAAGCTGCGCAGAATGCAGCTGACCTTCACAGGATCAAGCTCTTGCCATTGCGTCTGAAATCGATAGAGATGCGGCTGGCCCTCCTCCTCATCGGAGGTCAGGCTGTGGGAATTGGGTTCCGACAAGAGGGCAGCCGATCCGGGACCGAAGAGGGCCGCATGGGCAGAGAGGTGCTTGGATTTCAATACGGGAGCGGAGAGAAGCTTTCCGGCTTTGAGAGAGGATTGAAACCACATCTGCAGAATCCAAACCCTCTCACAGAAGACGATTAGCAGTAGCAGCAGCAATTTCCATTGAAACTAACCGCAAAGGAAAGCTCGTCTTCTTCCTCCCCGTCCGAAAGATGAAATCAGGGTTTCTGAGAAACGGCAGAAGGGTTTTAGCCCTTTCTTTGCAGTATTTGCCTTTGCTTAGGGGTATAATTTCTATTTCACCGCCCGTTGTAGTTCATGCTTTTCGCAGAGAGATCCCCCCAGTCTTTCCTGCGTTTCAAGAGGGCCCCGCTCTGTCTGAACTGGTAGCCAGCATGTGAAATAAGCATAGTTGGTGAACTGATCTGAGAAAATAAGCTGATATGAGAAAGTTGGTTTACTGCAAGTTTGATTAGCATTAGCATAATGCCTTGCATCAATTTATGTTCACCTTCTTGCTATCTCTTCTAAAGCCACGGGTCCTCTTTGCAATCAAAATCAAATATGTAATATTAGATTGCGGTCCGACATGCTCTCTTTCACGTATAATTTTAATTTCCGGAAATTAGGATTATATTATATAGTACCAAGTCATAAGTGAATCTAGGTGATGCTTACTCATAGCTGAGTTTAAGCATGAACATGCTATGCTGTAATCAAGCAGACAAGACCCCCTTTTCCTTTTTCTGGGATCAATAACTTCATTCAAACAAAAGCAATAGGGCGAATGATAGTGATCAACCAACCCTCCCAGTCTGCAGCCTGCAAATTTCTCTGTGTCAAAGATGCTTGATTTCAAATGAGTCGATTATAAGGAAGGAGAACTTCTAGCTTGTGTTCCTAGCTCCTTAAGATGCGAGTCTTGAAGCACGAGCTTCAAGTTGGGCAGGGGAAGAAGCGGCATAGCACTTTTGATATCGAAGACGGTTTCTTTTTTCCTTCGTCAACAGCATCTCCTGCCCTTGCAGCACAAGCCACATGAGATTGCCAAGCAGCAGAGAGTATAAACAAATATCCCCAGAATTGCATTCTCTTCTCCATGCTGCGAAGCAACTGATCGAGGATCATTGCTCGTATAGAGGAAGATGAAGAAGAACCTAAGCTCTTATTTTCGGAAACAAAAAGCTGATGACATTCTATAAAAGCCTTTCTGATCTTTTTCCCATAAAACCATGTGCAAGTCACAGTTATGTTCACAAAATAAGGGGGAATTTCGTGTATGACAATGAACTCCGAACAGGCCAAACTTTTTCTTTCCGTTTAAATCAAGTGGAAAACCTGGAGGGTTACCCCCCACAAAAAAAACATCTGTATCCATGGATACCTGGTTATCGACTGGTGAATTAGGGTCATAGACCTTCCAACTTGGTTCGTGAATTCGCAATCTTTGACGAGATGGGCATGCCCAAAGGGCCCAACCTTGCCTAGAGGACATGGACATGTTTTGCCCTCATTGTAAGAACAGGGAAGGCGATTATCCCTAGGTGGATTTTAAAACCGTTAATGGAATTTCAGGACCCACATATCTTTTAAATGTATTTGCCCGATCGGCTAGATAAAAAAACTCTTCACCGGGAAGTCTCCAGTTTTTTATAGTGTCCAGCTGATTCCATGCAGAGGATGAGAAGCAGAGCAGCTGGCTGTATGTTCAAAAATAATGCCTGTTTCAAATATAGTTAACAGTAGTTGCATCTTCCAAGAATCTAACTGATGACAGGATGGATCAACGACCAGAAGAATTGAATCGATTTGAACATTCAGCCTTATAAAAGTTAGTACCCTCAACCAGGAACTGACTTAATGCAGACAAGAAGGGGCTCGGCTCGACTGCATTTATGGGTCATTGTGCTCCAAGTAGGCGACCTTTGCCCGAGCTGAAGCTCTCGCGAACTGCAGCAACTTTCTCAGTAACTCGTAATCTCCATTGGCCGCAGAAACAGAAGAATCTGCCCTGACTAACATCCTCTCCAGTCCCCGGCAAGCCGAGAGCAGAAATTCAAGAAAGCTCATTTCTGAAGAACTGCCTGTTACTCCCGAGACGGAGACATACTTTATACTCTTGAAGTTCCAAGGCAAGCAGTACACATCGCTGAAGTTAATGGTGTTGTTCCCAGCAAGTAACTCTGCTTCGACCTGCATAAAGAATCTCATGCTGTCACATTGCTGCAAGATGCCGGGGCAATGAGGCAGTTTTCAAAAGAGGGTGTAGCTTACTGGAATTATGAGCCTAACGTCTTCAAGACTCGGGGAGCTCCTTAAGAGACAGAGGCAAGATATAACCTCACTAAGAATATGCACGTTTATCCTCAAAGAGAGGTATTTCAGACGAAGTGGTTCAGGCAACTTTGCTGGCACCTTACCCACTGACAGATACTGCAACATATATGAAGGAACCGCAAAAGGATTAGTGAAAATTAGAGAAACAGATTGTGTAAAGATGCATTCATCCGTAGACAGCAAAATTGACAGAGATGGTAGAAAAATCCATAGACTAACGATATATAAGCAGGTGTGTTCTCCGTAGGGTTTCAGGTTATTGCGTCAGGAAAAGCGAATCGGTCTAAATTAGCTCAAGATAATTGTCAGTAAAGCAAGAGTACCATCAGTGCCCGCCCATCTATGGTAAGCCTTTCACAATGCAGCAAATCAGCAAAGAACTTGCACATGTTGCTATTGTACTTCTCAGCCTGTACTCGGTGATACTGGTATGGAGCGAAGCATACATTGACCCAAGACAAATAACTGGTATTGCCAGTAAAGCTCACATCTGTCAAAGCACCTTGAAGGTGTAGCTTCTTCAGATTTGGAGCATCAATGTTGATATGCTTGATATTGGGCGAAAGATTCAATATCAGACTACTCAACAGAGGGCAGCTTGAGATGAGTTTCTCTAGTGAATCTCCAGAAATGGAGACATGAAAAAGCTGCAAGTGGTGCAGATGCTTGAATCCTTGGGACGCTGGAGGCATTCTAAGAGAACAGCCCCTGAGAGCCAACGTAACCAAATCCTGACACTGAAACAGAGAAGAGGGCATCTTGTGTGGATGCGTGCTCCAACAAGCAAATGATATGTTTTTCACGGAGGCCTTCGAAAGGTAACGGATCCACTTGTCAGCATCTGCAGTGCCTTCAAAATACGGGTGATAGAGGACAAACTTCTCTATTGGAGCAGAGTGCTGCAATAGAACACTGTCAACAATTTTTACTAGCCTACTAGTCACCGGCGTATATCTGTTTGACGGAAGCAACTCATCATCAAACTGGAGATGGGAGAGATCTGTGGTCCACTTGTATCTCCAGTTGCTCGACAAGATAGAGGTTCTCACCGCATCCTTGAGGGGCATAAGGGACAGTATCCGGCCGACTAACTCCCCCGGCAAGCTGCTGATCCTGTCCAGCTTTTCCTCGGTTTGAGATGGTTCCCCAACTCGTCTCTTCGCACGAGATGGGATAGACAGAGTGGTGATAAATTCAAATGAATTATAAGATTCATTAAGACAAGAAGAAACATCAAACTCGGAGCTATCATCAGCAACTGGCAAAAGTTGTAGAATAGCGCACATATCAAAAAGGATGCAACTTGAAGAAATTTATAAAGGAAAAAAGAGAAACTCTCCCGCATCAATGACTGCCCAGTATCCATTCCATCCGGATAGGTGAACACCGCGATCAGCCAGCCTCCATGAATCAACTCCAGGCCTCAGTAATGGGACTTGAAGAAAAAAGAGAAAGAAGGGGTGGGTAGGGGCGGGGCGGGGCGGAACGGGGCGGAACGGGACTCACCAAGGATTCCATGGATGAGGAATGATCAATCTCTCCCGCAATTGTCAGAGCGTTCAGTGAGTGCGAAGAATCCCAGGCGACTGAGTTGAATCTCAATGATCAAGACGGGCTCGTGCATGCGCAGGAAACAGGAAGGAACTGCGATGCCCCGCTCGGACTGACGTAGAGACAGACCCTCGGTGTAGTAGGGGCTTATATAAACAATGGGAAAATGCTCGTCCTCGGTTATGGCAGACCTTCGAGACAGCTCACTGACATGGCCGCTTCTCCACTATAATTTATATATAAAAAAATTAATATAAAAGAATAATAACCTAAAGATAAAGATGGTAAATTTAACCTTACCATAAAAATTCCTTTTACTCTTCAATTCTATTTCCTTATATTGATAACTTCTTTATATAATCAAAAATATATATATGATACGCTCTCAACTTTCCATAGAAGGATGCATCAAATCTCGTAACCTTAACTCCAATTCCAATTTTAGACCCTATTGCCTTCGTGACAATTTTCACGGTAGACGTTCTCTGGGAAAGAAATCTAATGTGATCATAAACCATGACTGCCAAATTTCTAGGTAGAAGCTTATCTCTCCCTCTGCAAGTAACACCGTACAATGCGATCGCGTCAACTTGTAGTTGCTGTGCCACTCCTCTGCTTAGTCAAGTATACGAACAGTTCTCGGTCCGTAACGAAAAAGGGCACTCGGGTATACATATGATCGGGCTGCTCTACAGCAACATCGTACTGGTTTTGAAGACACTAAGCCACTGAGAAATTTCATTACACGATTGAGAAAAAGGGTTCCTGTTCAATCTGCCATAACACAAGCGATAACGAAGAGGGAGGGAGGAGAAGAAATGCACAAGTTAATCATAAAATAAGCCACATGATCCGTGAGGTCATTAATTTCTACATCCTGGTCTGATCAGAGGAGTTGCCAGTCATCCTCCCCCTCTGTGGGATCTACACGCCCGTGTTTGCGGTGATCCACTTCGTCATCTAGGTCGCCGTGACTAGTTGTCATCGATGCGCTACTACTGTGGGTGTCTGCGACCGTGAAAAGTGGAGCCCCGCCCGATTCCTCTGCGAGCTTCGATGCACGGGAGCAGAAATCATCAAAATCATCTGCCAGATAAAAGTGGAACAATCAACAAGAATGGATGATTGGGCCGTCAAAAACATGAGACGATGGAATCTTGACCAAACCTTTGTCACGACAGTAGAAACCGAGAGCCAGTGATGGATCAAGAGAGCCCAATGGAATGTGCCGAATAACACTGGAGAGAGGGACCAAGAGCATGAGGAGCAAAAAATACAGCCCAAAAAAAGAAAGTGATCAAAATAGAGAGAACCCTGTCAAAACCCATTCCCAGAATGAGTCGTTTGCTGGCGCAAAATTGAACTTATTTTAGTACGATCAATCATGACAGATGATTGTTATATTCCCCATTTGATAGACATGATTTTTCCACAATCAAGAATGGTAAAGATTAACCTTGTCCGGTGGTTCTGTTTGTCCGAGACACACTTAGTGTCATATCATAGCACACCCCCCACGCCCCACCACCCCCACCCTCCCAACAAAAAAATACAAAAAAGAAAAAGGAGCAGCTATAAAACATTACCTGCAATGGTAAGAAGAAGTGTCAGCCTCCAAGTTTTCCCTGTCGATGGTCACTGCCTGGAAAAATCGAATAGCATAAGCATTTTGATAAGAGTACTTGAAATCAAATGACAAATCACAAAAAATACGCAAAGGGAAACATATACAAAATCGATTACTTGAATAGTAAATTTACATCCATTCCCGTCTTAACAGAAGCAAAATCTTAATACAGTCAATCCTAGTGCCTACTGCTCGGATCCTTATCTAGTTTCAGGCATTTCATCGGGGATACTTCTAGACTACTGCCAAGTCTGGGACCCAAATATCAAGAAATGGAAATTGTGCAAATAGCTTGACCAAAAGCAGGTCCCATCGGACATTGAAAAGCTATCGAACATTTCAAGTGATATTTAGATGCTATAAGAGCCTCTGATATAGTTATTGTGATTATGCCTTCTAGAGCACTTTGTACCTAATAGGTTCACCACCTGACCAAATATACATGTGACATTGGTTGATTGTACTCTCTCTTTATTCTCTCTTTTAGATTTTTCCACCAACAAGAACAAGCAACATTTTCATCAAATCTACTATGTAAACAAAACATTAAAGCAAGTAGCAATGGCTCCTGTTGCTACACTACTCTTTGCCCAAACCTAACACAAATACAATTGAAACTGATTGTCATCACATATCTCCTGATGGAATAGCATGAATCTCGAAGGAAAACTAATGCAAGAAACCATCCAGCAGAAGGCAGAACTACCTTTCATTTTTAGTCCTTTAATGGATATTGTTCACTTTGAAAACTGTGAGCGCTTTCTCTGAATGTATGAACTTATAATGAACAAGATATTGACATTAAATTTTCCTAACTACATCCACTCAACCAAAGAAACTGCCTAAAAGAGGATCATCTCTGCCATTTATTCTCAATTTGAGTAAGTAAAAGCAAAATCCTATCTTAAAGCAGCATAACAGCCTTATCTTTCTGTGGAGCTTGTAGACTTAGCTAACCTTAAAAGAGAAGGCAAGATTGCCCATCAAGGAGAAGTTTAGGGAAGCTTTATGAACTTATATAGGTTTTCCAACCATAAGAAAGTGGATTTAGATTTTTATATTCTCTCAAATATCTATCTGTGATTATCATCAATAATTAAAAAAAATTAACCCTTTATAATCAAATGGCCATAAACCCTGGGAGTATCTTGTAACTACAATACATTTGTGTAAATCAGTCTTCTTAATCATCCTTTTGCCATTAGCTGCTATATGGAACTCCACAATAGCAGCATCAGGAAATTCAATAACTGAAGTGCATATTAGCAGACTAATCAGAAACTCAAGACATACCGGCTGAACATCATGAGGATCAAGGTAGAAAACTTCTTCATCTTGTATGCCAATCATGTAAGTTGACGCACCAGGTTTCCCGCCCAACAAACCGAGGCTTTGGGGATAGGAAAAGATTGCCTGCAATGATGGAATATACCTGAGAGGTATTGGACACATTAATGCATTTTCCCCCACTAAAATTCTAGAAAACAGTAGGAGTAGCAATCCTACACTCACTTACAGAAACCTCGGTGCTGTAACATATTCATAGGAATATTACGTCCCAAAAGACAGCTTTTTTCATGCGTCTGATCATGTGACTAGTAGATAACTTGAATACATTTCTAGTATTCTCATAAAATAAGGTCATAGACCTTCCAACTTGGTTCGTGAATACGCAATCTTCCATGAGATGTGCAAGCCCATTAGGCCCAACCTTGCCTAGAGGACATGGACATATTTTGCCTCATTGTAAGAACAGGGAAGGCTTTCAGTAGAGATCCTCCCTAGGTGGATTTTAAAACCGTTAGTGGACTTTCAGGACCCACATATCTTTTAAATGTATTTGCCCGATCGGCTAGATAAAAAACTCTTCACCGGGAGGCCTCCAGTTTTTGATAGTGTCCAGCTGATTCCATCCAGAGGATGAGAAGCAGAGCAGCTGGCTGTATGTTCAAAAATATTGTCAGCAATGCCTGTTTCAAATATGGTTAACAGTAGTTGCATGTTCCAAGAATCTAACTGATGACAGAATGGATCAATGACCAGAAGATTTGAATCGATTTGAACATTTAGCCTTATATATTAGTGCCCTCAACCAGGAACAGACTTAATACAGACAAGAAGGGGCTCGGCTTGACTACATTTATGGGTCATTGTACTCCAAGTAGGTGACCTTTGCCCGAGCTGAAGCTCTCGCGAACTGCAGCACCTTTCTCAGTGACTCATAATCTCCATTGACCGCAGGAACAGAAGAATCTGCCCTGACTAACATCCTCTCCAGTCCCGGGCAAGCCGAGAGCAGAAATTCAAGAAAGCCCATTTCTGGCGAACTGCCTCTTACTCCTGAGACGGAGACATACTTTATACTCTTGAAGTTCCAAGGCGAGCAGTACACTTCGCTGAAGTTAATGGTGTTGTTCCCAGCAAGTAACTCTGCATCGACCTGCATAAAGAATCTCATGCTGTCACATTGCTGTGAGATACCGGGGGCAATGAGGCAGTTTTCAAAAGAGGGTGTAGCTTACTGGAATTATGAAGTTAATGTCTTCAAGACTCGGGGAGCTCCTTAAGAGACAGAGGCAAGATAAAACCTCACTAAGAATAGACACGTTTATCCTCAAAGAGAGGTATTTCAGACGAAGTGGTTCGGGCAAGTTTGCTGGCACCTTACCCACTGACAGATACTGCAACAATACGAAGGAACCGGAAAAGAATCAGTGAAAATTAGAAAAAACAGATTGTGCAAAGATGCATTCATCCGTAGACAGCAAAATTGACAGAGATGGTAGAAAAATCCATTGACTAATGATATTTAAGCAGGTGTGTTCTCGGTAGGATTTCAGCTTATTGCGTCAGGAAAAGCGAATCGGTCTAAATTAGCTCAAGATAATTGTCAGTAAAGCAAGAGTACCATCAGTGTCCGCCCATCTATGGTAAGCCTTTCACAATGCAGCAAATCAGCAAAGAACTTGCACATGTTGCTCCGGTACTTCTCAGCCTGTACTTGGTGATACTGGTATGGAGTGAAGCATACTTTGACCCAAGACAAATAACTGGTATTGCCGGTAAAACTCACATCTGTCAAAGCACCTTCAAGGTCAAGCTCCTTGAGATTTGGAGCATCAATTTTGATATGGTTGATATTGGACCAAAGCTTCAATCGCAGACTCCTCAACAGAGGGCAGCTTGAGATGAGTTTCTCTAGTGATTCTCCAGAAATGGCAACACGATAAAGCAGCAAGTAGTGCAGATGCCTGAATCCTTGGGACGCTGGAGGCATTCTAAGAGAACAGCCCATGAGAAATAACTCAACCAAATCCTGACACTGAAACAGATAAGAGGGCATCTCGAATAGATGCGTGCTCCCACCAGCAAATAATATTGTTTTCACAGAGGCCTGCGAAAGGTAACGGATCCACTTGTCAGCATCTGCAGTGCCTTCAAAATACGGGTGATAGAGGACAAACTTCTCTATTGGAGCAGAGTGCTGCAATAGAACACTGTCAACAATTTCTACTAGCCTACTAGTCACCGGGGTATCTCTGTTTGACGGAAGCAACGCATCATCGAACCAGAGATGGGAGAGATCTGTCGTCCACTTGTATCTCCAGTCGCTCGACAAGATAGAGGTTCTCACCGCATCCTTGAGGGGCACAAGGGACAGTATCCGGCCAACTAACTCCCGCGGCAAGCTGCTGATCCTGTCCAGCTTTTCCTCGGTTCGAGATGGTTCCCCAACTCGTCTCTTCGCATGAGATGGGATAGACTGAGCGGTGATAAATTCACATGAATTATAAGATTCATTAAGACAAGAAGAAACATCAAACTCGGAGCTATCATTAGCAACTGGCAAAAGTTCTACAATAATGCACATATCAAAAAGATGCAACTTGAAGAAATTTATAAAGGAAAAAAGAAAAACTCTCCCGCATCAATGACTGCCCAGTATCCATTCATACGGATAGGTGAACACCGTGATCAGCCAGCCTCCACGAATCAATTCCAGGCCTCAGTAATGGGACTTTAAGAAAAAGAGAAAGAAGGGGCGGGGCTGTGCGGAACGGGACTCACCGAGGATTCCATGGATGAGAATGACGAACTTTCGAGAGAACAAAGAGAAGTTGATTATGGTGGCCTGACCCAATTAGAGTTTCCTCCTTTTCTATACTTGAAAATAATTATAATTACAATATAATTTAATTATAAATTACATATTGATCCCAAAATATAACTATAGGAAAATTACACACCAATATTCCCCCTCATTCCGAAGATGGAGACACAACCGAGAGATTGGACCTTAACAATTGGTGGTGCCCAGGAGAAAGGCCCTTGGTGAAGATGTTGGCAAGTTGATTGATAGTAGGAATATAATGAATAAAGAGATCTCTAGAGGCAGCTCGCTCGCTAACAAAGTGGAAGTCAAGCTCATTGTGTTTGGTGCGAGCACATAAAATGGAGTTGAGAGCTAAATAAGTGACGGATATGTTATCACAGTCAATAGTCACAGGTCTAGGAAGAGATTCTCCAAGCTCACGAAGTAAATGACGAATCCAAATCGTCTCAGCAGCACAATGAGCAACAGCAGGATATTCAACTTCTGTACTCGTACGAGCCACAAGTGGTTGTTTGTTTGCACACCATGAAATAAGATTAGTACCCAAAAATATGCAAAAACCAGAAGTAGATCGTCAAGTGTCAGAATATCCAGCCCAATCGGCATCCATATATACAGTCAAAGAATCAAGAGAACATCTCTCAAGAAGTAAACCATGAGAAGATGTGCCAGCTAAATAGTAGTGCTACCTAAATACTAGTAAATACGTTGACTGCTTACAGATGAGGTAAGCGAGGTTCATGCGTATATTGGCTAACTAAACTCACTGCAAAACTGATATGAGAGTGTTCAGTGAGTGCGAAGAATCCCAGACAACTGAGTTAAATCTCAATGATCAAAACGGCTCGTGCATGCGAAGAAAACAAGAAGGAACTGCGACGCCCCTCGCGGACTGACGTACTTAGAGACAGACCCTCAGCGAAAATCCTTGGAGATGAACGTGTAGCCAGTAGGGCGTTAAATGAATAATGGGAAAAATGCTCGTCCTCGGTTGTGGCAGACCTTCGAGACAGCTTACTGGCATGGCCGTTAAATGAATGGATGATTGGGCCGTCAAAAACATGAGACGATGGAAGGTGGCAAAAAGAAAAACGGGCTGTATGGGGTTGGATTAGCAACAGCTAGGCCCCACCAAGGATTATTACCATACTTCACTCCCATCTCCTCTCCTGATTATACATTGAAAATGAGGCTTGTCTTCTTTCAGCACCAAAAAAAAAAAAGTTCTTTAGGAGATGAAATAATGAGATGAAAATTGAACACTTCCCAAATAAAACCTAACTTACCGATAGATTATTTCAAGTTACTGGCAAGGAAGCACAAAAATGAAAAAAACCGCCACGCTAAGGCCCACATAATCTTTCAGATAATTGAATATCCACAGATACAAAAATGGAAAAGGCAAAACTGAATTCAGTGCCTCCTCTTAATCCAGAAAAGAAATGCTAGAAGAATTCAACAGCGAGGACCATAAATGTTGAAATAAAAATCTGCAAGATCACAAACCTGGGATTGACATTTTCAAGCCCGAGAACAAGAGGAACCAACAAAAGGATAGGAGCCCAATCAGATTGACCTTGATAAAACTCATAACAGCGTCTTCTGGCATCTTCAATGCACAAGACTGGAGCTCCACCACGCTCTCCATCTTCATCTCCAGAAACAATGTAAATTGCCATTGGAAGGGGCAGTTCAGTGCAATCAACCACCTCCTCCCTCTTAGAGCGAACAAGAATTTCCCATGAGCGGCACGTTGCATATGGGCCCACCCATGACCCAGCTGCAAGGCCATAGGTCTTTCCTGATT
>CXYZ01007957.1:225824-242552 GCA_900006705.1 Sonneratia caseolaris
GCCACGCTAAGGCCCACATAATCTTTCAGATAATTGAATATCCACAGATACAAAAATGGAAAAGGCAAAACTGAATTCAGTGCCTCCTCTTAATCCAGAAAAGAAATGCTAGAAGAATTCAACAGCTAGGACCATAAATGTTGAAATAAAAATCTGCAAGATCACAACCCTGGGATTGACATTTTCAAGCCCGAGAACAAGAGGAACCAACAAAAGGATAGGAGCCCAATCAGATTGACCTTGAGAAAACTCATAACAGCGTCTTCTGGCATCTTCAATGCACAAGACTGGAGCTCCACCACGCTCTCCATCTTCATCTCCAGAAACAATGTAAATTGCCATTGGAAGGGGCAGTTCAGTGCAATCAACCGCCTCCTCCCTCTTAGAGCGAACAAGAATTTCCCATGAGCGGCACGTTGCATATGGGCCCACCCATGACCCAGCTGCAAGGTCATAGGTCTTTCCTGATTCAATGAGATTGTGGAAGGAGAAAGGAGATGCCTCCGAATCACCAAAGAGGTGCAAGATCTCAATATACTCTCGACTTAGCAGATGCAGACATTTACAAGGATGACTGAGCTGAGTTCTTTCACTAGGTAATCTAGGAGAAATTTATCAGGTGAAACACACGGAACACTCGATTTACTCTTTCATTATCTGAGTCGGCTTATCCTTCTCCGAATTCCATCAAATTGGGAGAAATGAAGACAAAAGAATCCAAGGGAAATGGAGGTATTACGAATCCTTGCTTCTCTTCCATTTCCTTAAATACACATGCTGATAGTGTACGTATAAAAACAAGGTTGTAAAATGAAGACTTCCAAGGAGATTACCCAGTCAACCAAGCACGCACGACTGCTGAGTTCCTATAGGATTCAGAGCATCAATGTTGGGTGAAAGACAGCATGACCAACGTCAAGGGAGCCCGGGATATAAATTACTTCGTGCACTCAGCATTGATCATTGGAGCCAGGGACATAAATTATCTTCGCCTATTTTCAGAACCTACGGCCCATCATTTGTTCTTCACAATGACCTAGTGTTGCCAGAGACAACCATTACTAGAAATGCGCTTGATAACAGGCACTACCGCTCCATACGATCAATAGGCGTATATTGAAACATATTGCATGTAAAGGCAGGAATCTCCTAATCGAGAGAAAAGTCCATTCACCCCAACAGAAAATCCTTGAGAATCTGAATTCTGCCATTCTGCCCCTGGAGGAATCTTGAAAGAGCAAAAGCAACAAAGATAAATTAATTTCAAATAATATAGCCATAAAAAGCTATTTTTATCTGTTTATTTATTTATGGCCGATACAGCAGATTTTTCTATGCAAGTGGCAGTAGAAATCCACATGTATCTTCTGACAGAATCTGCCAATATGATGAACAAAAGAATGAGAAGAAAGAAAGGAAATGCTGGTACAATTTCGTCATATGACTGAAGTTTATCAATGGGAATTCCCAGATTCACAAGTGAGATGATAAAAGTGGATTTCATATCTTCAACTAAAATACAGCCCCGGGACAACCAAAAAAAGAACATTCGCATGCTTTCTCGAAGAGCTTAACCAAAAGATAAACAAGAAAAGGTTGCAGAAATTGATCTAAAACAATGCGCATAGGCAGTGGTTAATCTGAAGCACTTTCACTAAATCCTTATGCAGCTGTAGATAACTTAAAGCATTAATGGGCAATTTAAATCACTAAAAAAGAATCCACTTGCAATGCCTTCTAATTTATCATATTTTTACATATATTTATACTGGAATCTGCATCTACAATCCCCATTCCAAGACAACTTAGAAATAAAAACTCTAGATAAAACTGATGTAGCAATATCCTCAATACATAATATCAGTGATGGGAGAAAATGATCACAAACAAGATTAATCTGTTTGAACAATTTGCAAACATACACCCATGTATACAAAATAGAACTATAGAAATGCAAGTCATAACTGAGATGTAGACAAATAGTACCTCTCCTAAAGGAAATGCTGCTAACTTCAAGAGGAAGTACCACGCTTTTCAGAATCAGCAGACCGTTCTAATCATGGTCAACCATGGCCCATTCTTCAATGGTGTCTTCCTGAGAAGAAATCCATATTTAAATGAGCTTATATGACAATATGGCATCACAGAATCATCTAAAACAGTAGATTCTCGCAAACTAGTCACCACACTTTACCTCAGATCAGCACAAGATACATGCCTAGAATTAATGAATCTGCACACTGCAAGAGAATAATTTGAGACCTGCAGTTCTCAGGATTTAAGTTTAGCACGCTTCAGAATAGAAATGACCTGTGCATCTGGTTCTATACCCTTCAAAGCCATTTTTTCAGCTAATTGCAGGGCCCTCTTTACATTTCCCAGATGACAGCATCCAGAGATAAGGGCAGTGTATGTTACAGCATTGGGTAGCGGCCCTCTTTCAGTCATTTCATTCAATAAATTTTCAGCTTCCTCAAGCTTACCCGACTTACAGAGTCTATCAATTATAACAGTATAGCAGACAACATCAGGTGATAACTTCCCATCCTTGAATTCAACCAAAATATCTCTAAAGATGTTATCAATCCCAGCATCCATCAATTCTCTCTTCGTTCTGCTGGTAGAGAACCTTGCTCTTGTTGACTCTGCTGTTGAGAAACCATCAAGCAACACTGTGTATGCAATTACATCGGGTTGTATTCGTTTTTTTTTTCATATTGACAAGAAGATCAACAGCTTCTTGCAAGTAATTTTTCCTGAGATAGCCTCTAATCATCCACGTAAATGTGATGACATCAGGAAGCAAACCCCTCACTGCAGTAACATCAAATAGCAACCGGGCCTTTCTCATATGCCCAGCCTGACACAATCCAGCTATTAGAGTATTGTACATTGCTTTGGTTGGCTCCACATTGAAGGTTAACATCATCTCAAGCACGACAAGTGCCCTATCCTCATCATGTCCAGTGCAAAGATTTTGCAGTGACTTAAAGCAACAATTCTTCTTAATAAGAATTCCTTGTTTAGAGAGCTTGAGAAAGAGTTCAAAGGCTTCAGTTGTATAGTTAGCTAAGCAGTAACCTCTAACCATGGCATTATAGTTTTGCATACTGTTATCCTCTAAGGATTTAAAGAATGTTTCAGCTTCCTTCACTTTACCTCCAATGCAGAGACCCTCAATCATCATATTCTGTGTGACAGTGTTTGGTTTTAGGCCCTGGGCCTCCATGTAAGCCAAAAGATCAAGTGCCTCAGACAAAAGGCCTGCCCGAGAAAAACCACCAGCAAGCACGTTATAAGTTATAATATCAGGCTCAATTCCAATTGTTTTCATCTCCTTGAGCACATCCAAGGCATCTACCATGTTTCTTCGGACACAATACCCATTGATCAAAGTTGTGTAGTGCACTCTATCAAGAACCAGTTTCTTTGTTTTCATCTCTTTGATCAGTTCCATCGCTTCTTCAACTTTCTCCATCTGGCACAATGCATTGACGATAATATTATAGTTAACCTCATCAATGAAAATTCCCAACTGCTTGAACTTATTGAATTGTTCCACCACTTCTGAGTACATGCCCATACCACAGAAGCACTGATGAATATAGCTGACAACAACACAGTTCGTTCTGATGCCTTTTGATATCATATCACCATGGATAGCCAAAGCTTGAAGCAGATTCCCCGACTTGCAATAACCACGAATCAAGGCACCATAACAATGTGCATCAGGGACCAGACCTCGCTCTCCCATCTCAACCAAAACCTGCCCAGCTCTTTCCAACTTCATCTCATCACATAGGCCCTGGATAACGGTAACATAAGCATAGACATCGAGGGGAACCTTCGCTCCTTGACATGCTTGAAGGACCTGATAAGCCAAGTCTGATCTCCTGCTTACGCAGAGACCTTCAATGTAGGTTGTGTAAGCAAAGGTATTAGGGGTCACACCTGCTGCCTCCATATCCTTGAACATGTCAACAGCTTCTTCTAAGTCACCCTTCTTGCACAAAGCCTTAATCACGATTGCAGACATGTAATCATTAGGCTGCACTCCGAGCTTCTTGAGCTGCCGATACAGGGAAACTGCCATATGGGGCTTCCCATGATCGATCAACCGATTCAAGAGGAAGTTACGGGTGAAGACGTGAGGGAAGAATCCCCGCCTCTTTCCGGAACAAGGCATCAATAGCCTCGTCGAACATCCCCTTTATAACATAAACCTTAACCAGTGCATCGAAGAGGACACGAACCACAAGTTCGCCACTGACCTCGTGGGAGAGATAGTCCAACAAATCGAATGCACCAAAGTCCTTGGACTCCGAAGCAATCAGCTGTAGCAAGACAGAATCAAGCTCGTCCCGCAGACCCGAAGAGCGGCAGAGAACCGCCGCTACTGCAGAGTAGGTGGAAATATCGTGCGAGAAGCCGAGCTGCGTCAACTGGTGGAAGAAGGAGAATGCCGCATCCGGGTCCCTCCTAAAGCTGCGCAGAATGCAGCTGACCTTCACAGGATCAAGCTCTTGCCATTGCGTCTGAAATCGATAGAGATGCGGCTGGCCCTCCTCCTCATCGGAGGTCAGGCTGTGGGAATTGGGTTCCGACAAGAGGGCAGCCGATCCGGGACCGAAGAGGGCCGCATGGGCAGAGAGGTGCTTGGATTTCAATACGGGAGCGGAGAGAAGCTTTCCGGCTTTGAGAGAGGATTGAAACCACATCTGCAGAATCCAAACCCTCTCACAGAAGACGATTAGCAGTAGCAGCAGCAATTTCCATTGAAACTAACCGCAAAGGAAAGCTCGTCTTCTTCCTCCCCGTCCGAAAGATGAAATCAGGGTTTCTGAGAAACGGCAGAAGGGTTTTAGCCCTTTCTTTGCAGTATTTGCCTTTGCTTAGGGGTATAATTTCTATTTCACCGCCCGTTGTAGTTCATGCTTTTCGCAGAGAGATCCCCCCAGTCTTTCCTGCGTTTCAAGAGGGCCCCGCTCTGTCTGAACTGGTAGCCAGCATGTGAAATAAGCATAGTTGGTGAACTGATCTGAGAAAATAAGCTGATATGAGAAAGTTGGTTTACTGCAAGTTTGATTAGCATTAGCATAATGCCTTGCATCAATTTATGTTCACCTTCTTGCTATCTCTTCTAAAGCCACGGGTCCTCTTTGCAATCAAAATCAAATATGTAATATTAGATTGCGGTCCGACATGCTCTCTTTCACGTATAATTTTAATTTCCGGAAATTAGGATTATATTATATAGTACCAAGTCATAAGTGAATCTAGGTGATGCTTACTCATAGCTGAGTTTAAGCATGAACATGCTATGCTGTAATCAAGCAGACAAGACCCCCTTTTCCTTTTTCTGGGATCAATAACTTCATTCAAACAAAAGCAATAGGGCGAATGATAGTGATCAACCAACCCTCCCAGTCTGCAGCCTGCAAATTTCTCTGTGTCAAAGATGCTTGATTTCAAATGAGTCGATTATAAGGAAGGAGAACTTCTAGCTTGTGTTCCTAGCTCCTTAAGATGCGAGTCTTGAAGCACGAGCTTCAAGTTGGGCAGGGGAAGAAGCGGCATAGCACTTTTGATATCGAAGACGGTTTCTTTTTTCCTTCGTCAACAGCATCTCCTGCCCTTGCAGCACAAGCCACATGAGATTGCCAAGCAGCAGAGAGTATAAACAAATATCCCCAGAATTGCATTCTCTTCTCCATGCTGCGAAGCAACTGATCGAGGATCATTGCTCGTATAGAGGAAGATGAAGAAGAACCTAAGCTCTTATTTTCGGAAACAAAAAGCTGATGACATTCTATAAAAGCCTTTCTGATCTTTTTCCCATAAAACCATGTGCAAGTCACAGTTATGTTCACAAAATAAGGGGGAATTTCGTGTATGACAATGAACTCCGAACAGGCCAAACTTTTTCTTTCCGTTTAAATCAAGTGGAAAACCTGGAGGGTTACCCCCCACAAAAAAAACATCTGTATCCATGGATACCTGGTTATCGACTGGTGAATTAGGGTCATAGACCTTCCAACTTGGTTCGTGAATTCGCAATCTTTGACGAGATGGGCATGCCCAAAGGGCCCAACCTTGCCTAGAGGACATGGACATGTTTTGCCCTCATTGTAAGAACAGGGAAGGCGATTATCCCTAGGTGGATTTTAAAACCGTTAATGGAATTTCAGGACCCACATATCTTTTAAATGTATTTGCCCGATCGGCTAGATAAAAAAACTCTTCACCGGGAAGTCTCCAGTTTTTTATAGTGTCCAGCTGATTCCATGCAGAGGATGAGAAGCAGAGCAGCTGGCTGTATGTTCAAAAATAATGCCTGTTTCAAATATAGTTAACAGTAGTTGCATCTTCCAAGAATCTAACTGATGACAGGATGGATCAACGACCAGAAGAATTGAATCGATTTGAACATTCAGCCTTATAAAAGTTAGTACCCTCAACCAGGAACTGACTTAATGCAGACAAGAAGGGGCTCGGCTCGACTGCATTTATGGGTCATTGTGCTCCAAGTAGGCGACCTTTGCCCGAGCTGAAGCTCTCGCGAACTGCAGCAACTTTCTCAGTAACTCGTAATCTCCATTGGCCGCAGAAACAGAAGAATCTGCCCTGACTAACATCCTCTCCAGTCCCCGGCAAGCCGAGAGCAGAAATTCAAGAAAGCTCATTTCTGAAGAACTGCCTGTTACTCCCGAGACGGAGACATACTTTATACTCTTGAAGTTCCAAGGCAAGCAGTACACATCGCTGAAGTTAATGGTGTTGTTCCCAGCAAGTAACTCTGCTTCGACCTGCATAAAGAATCTCATGCTGTCACATTGCTGCAAGATGCCGGGGCAATGAGGCAGTTTTCAAAAGAGGGTGTAGCTTACTGGAATTATGAGCCTAACGTCTTCAAGACTCGGGGAGCTCCTTAAGAGACAGAGGCAAGATATAACCTCACTAAGAATATGCACGTTTATCCTCAAAGAGAGGTATTTCAGACGAAGTGGTTCAGGCAACTTTGCTGGCACCTTACCCACTGACAGATACTGCAACATATATGAAGGAACCGCAAAAGGATTAGTGAAAATTAGAGAAACAGATTGTGTAAAGATGCATTCATCCGTAGACAGCAAAATTGACAGAGATGGTAGAAAAATCCATAGACTAACGATATATAAGCAGGTGTGTTCTCCGTAGGGTTTCAGGTTATTGCGTCAGGAAAAGCGAATCGGTCTAAATTAGCTCAAGATAATTGTCAGTAAAGCAAGAGTACCATCAGTGCCCGCCCATCTATGGTAAGCCTTTCACAATGCAGCAAATCAGCAAAGAACTTGCACATGTTGCTATTGTACTTCTCAGCCTGTACTCGGTGATACTGGTATGGAGCGAAGCATACATTGACCCAAGACAAATAACTGGTATTGCCAGTAAAGCTCACATCTGTCAAAGCACCTTGAAGGTGTAGCTTCTTCAGATTTGGAGCATCAATGTTGATATGCTTGATATTGGGCGAAAGATTCAATATCAGACTACTCAACAGAGGGCAGCTTGAGATGAGTTTCTCTAGTGAATCTCCAGAAATGGAGACATGAAAAAGCTGCAAGTGGTGCAGATGCTTGAATCCTTGGGACGCTGGAGGCATTCTAAGAGAACAGCCCCTGAGAGCCAACGTAACCAAATCCTGACACTGAAACAGAGAAGAGGGCATCTTGTGTGGATGCGTGCTCCAACAAGCAAATGATATGTTTTTCACGGAGGCCTTCGAAAGGTAACGGATCCACTTGTCAGCATCTGCAGTGCCTTCAAAATACGGGTGATAGAGGACAAACTTCTCTATTGGAGCAGAGTGCTGCAATAGAACACTGTCAACAATTTTTACTAGCCTACTAGTCACCGGCGTATATCTGTTTGACGGAAGCAACTCATCATCAAACTGGAGATGGGAGAGATCTGTGGTCCACTTGTATCTCCAGTTGCTCGACAAGATAGAGGTTCTCACCGCATCCTTGAGGGGCATAAGGGACAGTATCCGGCCGACTAACTCCCCCGGCAAGCTGCTGATCCTGTCCAGCTTTTCCTCGGTTTGAGATGGTTCCCCAACTCGTCTCTTCGCACGAGATGGGATAGACAGAGTGGTGATAAATTCAAATGAATTATAAGATTCATTAAGACAAGAAGAAACATCAAACTCGGAGCTATCATCAGCAACTGGCAAAAGTTGTAGAATAGCGCACATATCAAAAAGGATGCAACTTGAAGAAATTTATAAAGGAAAAAAGAGAAACTCTCCCGCATCAATGACTGCCCAGTATCCATTCCATCCGGATAGGTGAACACCGCGATCAGCCAGCCTCCATGAATCAACTCCAGGCCTCAGTAATGGGACTTGAAGAAAAAAGAGAAAGAAGGGGTGGGGAGGGGCGGGGCGGAACGGGGCGGAACGGGACTCACCAAGGATTCCATGGATGAGGAATGATCAATCTCTCCCGCAATTGTCAGAGCGTTCAGTGAGTGCGAAGAATCCCAGGCGACTGAGTTGAATCTCAATGATCAAGACGGGCTCGTGCATGCGCAGGAAACAGGAAGGAACTGCGATGCCCCGCTCGGACTGACGTAGAGACAGACCCTCGGTGTAGTAGGGGCTTATATAAACAATGGGAAAATGCTCGTCCTCGGTTATGGCAGACCTTCGAGACAGCTCACTGACATGGCCGCTTCTCCACTATAATTTATATATAAAAAAATTAATATAAAAGAATAATAACCTAAAGATAAAGATGGNCATCAAGCAACACTGTGTATGCAATTACATCGGGTTGTATTCGTTTTTTTTTTCATATTGACAAGAAGATCAACAGCTTCTTGCAAGTAATTTTTCCTGAGATAGCCTCTAATCATCCACGTAAATGTGATGACATCAGGAAGCAAACCCCTCACTGCAGTAACATCAAATAGCAACCGGGCCTTTCTCATATGCCCAGCCTGACACAATCCAGCTATTAGAGTATTGTACATTGCTTTGGTTGGCTCCACATTGAAGGTTAACATCATCTCAAGCACGACAAGAGCCCTATCCTCATCATGTCCAGTGCAAAGATTTTGCAGTGACTTAAAGCAACAATTCTTCTTAATAAGAATTCCTTGTTTAGAGAGCTTGAGAAAGAGTTCAAAGGCTTCAGTTGTATAGTTAGCTAAGCAGTAACCTCTAACCATGGCATTATAGTTTTGCATACTGTTATCCTCTAAGGATTTAAAGAATGTTTCAGCTTCCTTCACTTTACCTCCAATGCAGAGACCCTCAATCATCATATTCTGTGTGACAGTGTTTGGTTTTAGGCCCTGGGCCTCCATGTAAGCCAAAAGATCAAGTGCCTCAGACAAAAGGCCTGCCCGAGAAAAACCACCAGCAAGCACGTTATAAGTTATAATATCAGGCTCAATTCCAATTGTTTTCATCTCCTTGAGCACATCCAAGGCATCTACCATGTTTCTTCGGACACAATACCCATTGATCAAAGTTGTGTAGTGCACTCTATCAAGAACCAGTTTCTTTGTTTTCATCTCTTTGATCAGTTCCATCGCTTCTTCAACTTTCTCCATCTGGCACAATGCATTGACGATAATATTATAGTTAACCTCATCAATGAAAATTCCCAACTGCTTGAACTTATTGAATTGTTCCACCACTTCTGAGTACATGCCCATACCACAGAAGCACTGATGAATATAGCTGACAACAACACAGTTCGTTCTGATGCCTTTTGATATCATATCACCATGGATAGCCAAAGCTTGAAGCAGATTCCCCGACTTGCAATAACCACGAATCAAGGCACCATAACAATGTGCATCAGGGACCAGACCTCGCTCTCCCATCTCAACCAAAACCTGCCCAGCTCTTTCCAACTTCATCTCATCACATAGGCCCTGGATAACGGTAACATAGGCATAGACATCGAGGGGAACCTTTGCTCCTTGACATGCTTGAAGGACCTGATAAGCCAAGTCTGATCTCCTGCTTACGCAGAGGCCTTCAATGTAGGTTGTGTAAGCAAAGGTATTAGGGGTCACACCTGCCGCCTCCATATCCTTGAACATGTCAACAGCTTCTTCTAAGTCACCCTTCTTGCACAAAGCCTTAATCACGATCGCATACATGTAATCATTAGGCTGCACTCCGAGCTTCTTGAGCTGCCAATACAGGGAAACTGCCATCTGGGGCTTCCCATGATCGATCAACCGATTCAAGAGGAAGTTACGGGTGAAGACGTGAGGGAAGAATCCCCGCCTCTTTCCGGAACAAGGCATCAATAGCCTCGTCGAACATCCCCTTTATAACATAAACCTTAACCAGTGCATCGAAGAGGACACGAACCACAAGTTCGCCACTGACCTCATGGGACAGATAGTCCAACAAATCGAATGCATCAAAGTCCTTGTACTCTGAAGAAATCAGCTGTTGCAAGACAGAATCAAGCTTGTCCCGCAGACCCGAAGAGCGGCAGAGAACCCCCACTACTGCAGAGTAGGTGGAAATATCGTGCGAGAAGCCGAGCTGCGTCAACTGGTGGAAGAAGGAGAATGCCGCATCCGGGTCCCTCCTAAAGCTGCGCAGAATGCAGCTGACCTTCACAGGATCAAGCTCTTGCCTTTGCGTCTGAAATCGATAGAGATGCGGCTGGCCCTCCTCCTCATCCTCATCCTCATCGGAGGTCAGGCTGTGGGAATTGGGTTCCGACAAGAGGGCAGCCGATCCGGGACCGAAGAGGGCCGCATGGGCAGAGAGGTGCTTGGATTTCAATACGGGAGCGGAGAGAAGCTTTCCGGCTTTGAGAGAGGATTGAAACCACATCTGCAGAATCCAAACCCTCTCACAGAAGACGATTAGCAGTAGCAGCAGCAATTTCCATTGAAACTAACCGCAAAGGAAAGCTCGTCTTCTTCCTCCCCGTCCGAAAGATGAAATCAGGGTTTCTGAGAAACGGCAGAAGGGTTTTAGCCCTTTCTTTGCAGTATTTGCCTTTGCTTAGGGGTATAATTTCTATTTCACCGCCCGTTGTAGTTCATGCTTTTCGCAGAGAGATCCCCCCAGTCTTTCCTGCGTTTCAAGAGGGCCCCGCTCTGTCTGAACTGGTAGCCAGCATGTGAAATAAGCATAGTTGGTGAACTGATCTGAGAAAATAAGCTGATATGAGAAAGTTGGTTTACTGCAAGTTTGATTAGCATTAGCATAATGCCTTGCATCAATTTATGTTCACCTTCTTGCTATCTCTTCTAAAGCCACGGGTCCTCTTTGCAATCAAAATCAAATATGTAATATTAGATTGCGGTCCGACATGCTCTCTTTCACGTATAATTTTAATTTCCGGAAATTAGGATTATATTATATAGTACCAAGTCATAAGTGAATCTAGGTGATGCTTACTCATAGCTGAGTTTAAGCATGAACATGCTATGCTGTAATCAAGCAGACAAGACCCCCTTTTCCTTTTTCTGGGATCAATAACTTCATTCAAACAAAAGCAATAGGGCGAATGATAGTGATCAACCAACCCTCCCAGTCTGCAGCCTGCAAATTTCTCTGTGTCAAAGATGCTTGATTTCAAATGAGTCGATTATAAGGAAGGAGAACTTCTAGCTTGTGTTCCTAGCTCCTTAAGATGCGAGTCTTGAAGCACGAGCTTCAAGTTGGGCAGGGGAAGAAGCGGCATAGCACTTTTGATATCGAAGACGGTTTCTTTTTTCCTTCGTCAACAGCATCTCCTGCCCTTGCAGCACAAGCCACATGAGATTGCCAAGCAGCAGAGAGTATAAACAAATATCCCCAGAATTGCATTCTCTTCTCCATGCTGCGAAGCAACTGATCGAGGATCATTGCTCGTATAGAGGAAGATGAAGAAGAACCTAAGCTCTTATTTTCGGAAACAAAAAGCTGATGACATTCTATAAAAGCCTTTCTGATCTTTTTCCCATAAAACCATGTGCAAGTCACAGTTTTGTTCACAAAATAAGGGGGAGTTTCGTGTATGACATTCAGCTCCGAAGAGGCCAAACTTTTTCTTTTCGTTTAAATCAAGTGGAAAACCTGGAGGGTTACCCCCTACAAAAAAAAACATCTGTATCCATGGATACCTGGTTATCGACTGGTGAATTAGGGTCATAGACCTTCCAACTTGGTTCGTGAATTCGCAATCTTTGACGAGATGGGCATGCCCAAAGGGCCCAACCTTGCCTAGAGGACATGGACATGTTTTGCCCTCATTGTAAGAACAGGGAAGGCTTTCAGTAGCGATTATCCCTAGGTGGATTTTAAAACCGTTAATGGATTTTCAGGACCCACATATCTTTTAAATGTATTTGCCCGATCGGCTAGATAAAAAAACTCTTCACCGGGAAGTCTCCAGTTTTTTATAGTGTCCAGCTGATTCCATGCAGAGGATGAGAAGCAGAGCAGCTGGCTGTATGTTCAAAAATAATGCCTGTTTCAAATATAGTTAACAGTAGTTGCATCTTCCAAGAATCTAACTGATGACAGGATGGATCAACGACCAGAAGAATTGAATCGATTTGAACATTCAGCCTTATAAAAGTTAGTACCCTCAACCAGGAACTGACTTAATGCAGACAAGAAGGGGCTCGGCTCGACTGCATTTATGGGTCATTGTGCTCCAAGTAGGCGACCTTTGCCCGAGCTGAAGCTCTCGCGAACTGCAGCAACTTTCTCAGTAACTCGTAATCTCCATTGGCCGCAGAAACAGAAGAATCTGCCCTGACTAACATCCTCTCCAGTCCCCGGCAAGCCGAGAGCAGAAATTCAAGAAAGCTCATTTCTGAAGAACTGCCTGTTACTCCCGAGACGGAGACATACTTTATACTCTTGAAGTTCCAAGGCAAGCAGTAGACATCGCTGAAGTTAATGGTGTTGTTCCCAGCAAGTAACTCTGCTTCGACCTGCATAAAGAATCTCATGCTGTCACATTGCTGCAAGATGCCGGGGCAATGAGGCAGTTTTCAAAAGAGGGTGTAGCTTACTGGAATTATGAGCCTAACGTCTTCAAGACTCGGGGAGCTCCTTAAGAGACAGAGGCAAGATATAACCTCACTAAGAATATGCACGTTTATCCTCAAAGAGAGGTATTTCAGACGAAGTGGTTCAGGCAACTTTGCTGGCACCTTACCCACTGACAGATACTGCAACATATATGAAGGAACCGCAAAAGGATTAGTGAAAATTAGAGAAACAGATTGTGTAAAGATGCATTCATCCGTAGACAGCAAAATTGACAGAGATGGTAGAAAAATCCATAGACTAACGATATATAAGCAGGTGTGTTCTCCGTAGGGTTTCAGGTTATTGCGTCAGGAAAAGCGAATCGGTCTAAATTAGCTCAAGATAATTGTCAGTAAAGCAAGAGTACCATCAGTGCCCGCCCATCTATGGTAAGCCTTTCACAATGCAGCAAATCAGCAAAGAACTTGCACATGTTGCTATTGTACTTCTCAGCCTGTACTCGGTGATACTGGTATGGAGCGAAGCATACATTGACCCAAGACAAATAACTGGTATTGCCAGTAAAGCTCACATCTGTCAAAGCACCTTCAAGGTGTAGCTTCTTCAGATTTGGAGCATCAATGTTGATATGCTTGATATTGGGCGAAAGATTCAATATCAGACTACTCAACAGAGGGCAGCTTGAGATGAGTTTCTCTAGTGAATCTCCAGAAATGGAGACATGAAAAAGCTGCAAGTGGTGCAGATGCTTGAATCCTTGGGACGCTGGAGGCATTCTAAGAGAACAGCCCCTGAGAGCCAACGTAACCAAATCCTGACACTGAAACAGAGAAGAGGGCATCTTGTGTGGATGCGTGCTCCAACAAGCAAATGATATGTTTTTCACGGAGGCCTTCGAAAGGTAACGGATCCACTTGTCAGCATCTGCAGTGCCTTCAAAATACGGGTGATAGAGGACAAACTTCTCTATTGGAGCAGAGTGCTGCAATAGAACACTGTCAACAATTTTTACTAGCCTACTAGTCACCGGCGTATATCTGTTTGACGGAAGCAACTCATCATCAAACTGGAGATGGGAGAGATCTGTGGTCCACTTGTATCTCCAGTTGCTCGACAAGATAGAGGTTCTCACCGCATCCTTGAGGGGCATAAGGGACAGTATCCGGCCGACTAACTCCCCCGGCAAGCTGCTGATCCTGTCCAGCTTTTCCTCGGTTTGAGATGGTTCCCCAACTCGTCTCTTCGCACGAGATGGGATAGACAGAGTGGTGATAAATTCAAATGAATTATAAGATTCATTAAGACAAGAAGAAACATCAAACTCGGAGCTATCATCAGCAACTGGCAAAAGTTGTAGAATAGCGCACATATCAAAAAGGATGCAACTTGAAGAAATTTATAAAGGAAAAAAGAGAAACTCTCCCGCATCAATGACTGCCCAGTATCCATTCCATCCGGATAGGTGAACACCGCGATCAGCCAGCCTCCATGAATCAACTCCAGGCCTCAGTAATGGGACTTGAAGAAAAAAGAGAAAGAAGGGGTGGGGAGGGGCGGGGCGGAACGGGGCGGAACGGGACTCACCAAGGATTCCATGGATGAGGAATGATCAATCTCTCCCGCAATTGTCAGAGCGTTCAGTGAGTGCGAAGAATCCCAGGCGACTGAGTTGAATCTCAATGATCAAGACGGGCTCGTGCATGCGCAGGAAACAGGAAGGAACTGCGATGCCCCGCTCGGACTGACGTAGAGACAGACCCTCGGTGTAGTAGGGGCTTATATAAACAATGGGAAAATGCTCGTCCTCGGTTATGGCAGACCTTCGAGACAGCTCACTGACATGGCCGCTTCTCCACTATAATTTATATATAAAAAAATTAATATAAAAGAATAATAACCTAAAGATAAAGATGGTAAATTTAACCTTACCATAAAAATTCCTTTTACTCTTCAATTCTATTTCCTTATATTGATAACTTCTTTATATAATCAAAAATATATATATGATACGCTCTCAACTTTCCATAGAAGGATGCATCAAATCTCGTAACCTTAACTCCAATTCCAATTTTAGACCCTATTGCCTTCGTGACAATTTTCACGGTAGACGTTCTCTGGGAAAGAAATCTAATGTGATCATAAACCATGACTGCCAAATTTCTAGGTAGAAGCTTATCTCTCCCTCTGCAAGTAACACCGTACAATGCGATCGCGTCAACTTGTAGTTGCTGTGCCACTCCTCTGCTTAGTCAAGTATACGAACAGTTCTCGGTCCGTAACGAAAAAGGGCACTCGGGTATACATATGATCGGGCTGCTCTACAGCAACATCGTACTGGTTTTGAAGACACTAAGCCACTGAGAAATTTCATTACACGATTGAGAAAAAGGGTTCCTGTTCAATCTGCCATAACACAAGCGATAACGAAGAGGGAGGGAGGAGAAGAAATGCACAAGTTAATCATAAAATAAGCCACATGATCCGTGAGGTCATTAATTTCTACATCCTGGTCTGATCAGAGGAGTTGCCAGTCATCCTCCCCCTCTGTGGGATCTACACGCCCGTGTTTGCGGTGATCCACTTCGTCATCTAGGTCGCCGTGACTAGTTGTCATCGATGCGCTACTACTGTGGGTGTCTGCGACCGTGAAAAGTGGAGCCCCGCCCGATTCCTCTGCGAGCTTCGATGCACGGGAGCAGAAATCATCAAAATCATCTGCCAGATAAAAGTGGAACAATCAACAAGAATGGATGATTGGGCCGTCAAAAACATGAGACGATGGAATCTTGACCAAACCTTTGTCACGACAGTAGAAACCGAGAGCCAGTGATGGATCAAGAGAGCCCAATGGAATGTGCCGAATAACACTGGAGAGAGGGACCAAGAGCATGAGGAGCAAAAAATACAGCCCAAAAAAAGAAAGTGATCAAAATAGAGAGAACCCTGTCAAAACCCATTCCCAGAATGAGTCGTTTGCTGGCGCAAAATTGAACTTATTTTAGTACGATCAATCATGACAGATGATTGTTATATTCCCCATTTGATAGACATGATTTTTCCACAATCAAGAATGGTAAAGATTAACCTTGTCCGGTGGTTCTGTTTGTCCGAGACACACTTAGTGTCATATCATAGCACACCCCCCACGCCCCACCACCCCCACCCTCCCAACAAAAAAATACAAAAAAGAAAAAGGAGCAGCTATAAAACATTACCTGCAATGGTAAGAAGAAGTGTCAGCCTCCAAGTTTTCCCTGTCGATGGTCACTGCCTGGAAAAATCGAATAGCATAAGCATTTTGATAAGAGTACTTGAAATCAAATGACAAATCACAAAAAATACGCAAAGGGAAACATATACAAAATCGATTACTTGAATAGTAAATTTACATCCATTCCCGTCTTAACAGAAGCAAAATCTTAATACAGTCAATCCTAGTGCCTACTGCTCGGATCCTTATCTAGTTTCAGGCATTTCATCGGGGATACTTCTAGACTACTGCCAAGTCTGGGACCCAAATATCAAGAAATGGAAATTGTGCAAATAGCTTGACCAAAAGCAGGTCCCATCGGACATTGAAAAGCTATCGAACATTTCAAGTGATATTTAGATGCTATAAGAGCCTCTGATATAGTTATTGTGATTATGCCTTCTAGAGCACTTTGTACCTAATAGGTTCACCACCTGACCAAATATACATGTGACATTGGTTGATT
>CXYZ01007957.1:243120-265931 GCA_900006705.1 Sonneratia caseolaris
ACTCTTCAATTCTATTTCCTTATATTGATAACTTCTTTATATAATCAAAAATATATATATGATACGCTCTCAACTTTCCATAGAAGGATGCATCAAATCTCGTAACCTTAACTCCAATTCCAATTTTAGACCCTATTGCCTTCGTGACAATTTTCACGGCATACGTTCTCTGGGAAAGAGATCTAATGTGATCATAAAATATGATTACCAAATTTCAAGATAGAAGCTTATCTCTCCCTCTGCAAGTAACACCGTACAATGCGATCGCGCCAACTTGTAGTTGCTGTGCCACTCCTCTGCTTAGTCAAGTATACGAACAGTTCTCGGTCCGTAACGAAAAAGGGCACTCGGGTATACATATGATCGGGCTGCTCTACAGCAACATCGTACTGGTTTTGAAGACACTAAGCCACTGAGAAATTTCATTACACGATTGAGAAAAAGGGTTCCTGTTCAATCTGCCATAACACAAGCGATAACGAAGAGGGAGGGAGGAGAAGAAATGCACAAGTTAATCATAAAATAAGCCACATGATCCGTGAGGTCATTAATTTCTACATCCTGGTCTGATCAGAGGAGTTGCCAGTCATCCTCCCCCTCTGTGGGATCTACACGCCCGTGTTTGCGGTGATCCACTTCGTCATCTAGGTCGCCGTGACTAGTTGTCATCGATGCGCTACTACTGTGGGTGTCTGCGACCGTGAAAAGTGGAGCCCCGCCCGATTCCTCTGCGAGCTTCGATGCACGGGAGCAGAAATCATCAAAATCATCTGCCAGATAAAAGTGGAACAATCAACAAGAATGGATGATTGGGCCGTCAAAAACATGAGACGATGGAATCTTGACCAAACCTTTGTCACGACAGTAGAAACCGAGAGCCAGTGATGGATCAAGAGAGCCCAATGGAATGTGCCGAATAACACTGGAGAGAGGGACCAAGAGCATGAGGAGCAAAAAATACAGCCCAAAAAAAGAAAGTGATCAAAATAGAGAGAACCCTGTCAAAACCCATTCCCAGAATGAGTCGTTTGCTGGCGCAAAATTGAACTTATTTTAGTACGATCAATCATGACAGATGATTGTTATATTCCCCATTTGATAGACATGATTTTTCCACAATCAAGAATGGTAAAGATTAACCTTGTCCGGTGGTTCTGTTTGTCCGAGACACACTTAGTGTCATATCATAGCACACCCCCCACGCCCCACCACCCCCACCCTCCCAACAAAAAAATACAAAAAAGAAAAAGGAGCAGCTATAAAACATTACCTGCAATGGTAAGAAGAAGTGTCAGCCTCCAAGTTTTCCCTGTCGATGGTCACTGCCTGGAAAAATCGAATAGCATAAGCATTTTGATAAGAGTACTTGAAATCAAATGACAAATCACAAAAAATACGCAAAGGGAAACATATACAAAATCGATTACTTGAATAGTAAATTTACATCCATTCCCGTCTTAACAGAAGCAAAATCTTAATACAGTCAATCCTAGTGCCTACTGCTCGGATCCTTATCTAGTTTCAGGCATTTCATCGGGGATACTTCTAGACTACTGCCAAGTCTGGGACCCAAATATCAAGAAATGGAAATTGTGCAAATAGCTTGACCAAAAGCAGGTCCCATCGGACATTGAAAAGCTATCGAACATTTCAAGTGATATTTAGATGCTATAAGAGCCTCTGATATAGTTATTGTGATTATGCCTTCTAGAGCACTTTGTACCTAATAGGTTCACCACCTGACCAAATATACATGTGACATTGGTTGATTGTACTCTCTCTTTATTCTCTCTTTTAGATTTTTCCACCAACAAGAACAAGCAACATTTTCATCAAATCTACTATGTAAACAAAACATTAAAGCAAGTAGCAATGGCTCCTGTTGCTACACTACTCTTTGCCCAAACCTAACACAAATACAATTGAAACTGATTGTCATCACATATCTCCTGATGGAATAGCATGAATCTCGAAGGAAAACTAATGCAAGAAACCATCCAGCAGAAGGCAGAACTACCTTTCATTTTTAGTCCTTTAATGGATATTGTTCACTTTGAAAACTGTGAGCGCTTTCTCTGAATGTATGAACTTATAATGAACAAGATATTGACATTAAATTTTCCTAACTACATCCACTCAACCAAAGAAACTGCCTAAAAGAGGATCATCTCTGCCATTTATTCTCAATTTGAGTAAGTAAAAGCAAAATCCTATCTTAAAGCAGCATAACAGCCTTATCTTTCTGTGGAGCTTGTAGACTTAGCTAACCTTAAAAGAGAAGGCAAGATTGCCCATCAAGGAGAAGTTTAGGGAAGCTTTATGAACTTATATAGGTTTTCCAACCATAAGAAAGTGGATTTAGATTTTTATATTCTCTCAAATATCTATCTGTGATTATCATCAATAATTAAAAAAAATTAACCCTTTATAATCAAATGGCCATAAACCCTGGGAGTATCTTGTAACTACAATACATTTGTGTAAATCAGTCTTCTTAATCATCCTTTTGCCATTAGCTGCTATATGGAACTCCACAATAGCAGCATCAGGAAATTCAATAACTGAAGTGCATATTAGCAGACTAATCAGAAACTCAAGACATACCGGCTGAACATCATGAGGATCAAGGTAGAAAACTTCTTCATCTTGTATGCCAATCATGTAAGTTGACGCACCAGGTTTCCCGCCCAACAAACCGAGGCTTTGGGGATAGGAAAAGATTGCCTGCAATGATGGAATATACCTGAGAGGTATTGGACACATTAATGCATTTTCCCCCACTAAAATTCTAGAAAACAGTAGGAGTAGCAATCCTACACTCACTTACAGAAACCTCGGTGCTGTAACATATTCATAGGAATATTACGTCCCAAAAGACAGCTTTTTTCATGCGTCTGATCATGTGACTAGTAGATAACTTGAATACATTTCTAGTATTCTCATAAAATAAGGTCATAGACCTTCCAACTTGGTTCGTGAATACGCAATCTTCCATGAGATGTGCAAGCCCATTAGGCCCAACCTTGCCTAGAGGACATGGACATATTTTGCCTCATTGTAAGAACAGGGAAGGCTTTCAGTAGAGATCCTCCCTAGGTGGATTTTAAAACCGTTAGTGGACTTTCAGGACCCACATATCTTTTAAATGTATTTGCCCGATCGGCTAGATAAAAAACTCTTCACCGGGAGGCCTCCAGTTTTTGATAGTGTCCAGCTGATTCCATCCAGAGGATGAGAAGCAGAGCAGCTGGCTGTATGTTCAAAAATATTGTCAGCAATGCCTGTTTCAAATATGGTTAACAGTAGTTGCATGTTCCAAGAATCTAACTGATGACAGAATGGATCAATGACCAGAAGATTTGAATCGATTTGAACATTTAGCCTTATATATTAGTGCCCTCAACCAGGAACAGACTTAATACAGACAAGAAGGGGCTCGGCTTGACTACATTTATGGGTCATTGTACTCCAAGTAGGTGACCTTTGCCCGAGCTGAAGCTCTCGCGAACTGCAGCACCTTTCTCAGTGACTCATAATCTCCATTGACCGCAGGAACAGAAGAATCTGCCCTGACTAACATCCTCTCCAGTCCCGGGCAAGCCGAGAGCAGAAATTCAAGAAAGCCCATTTCTGGCGAACTGCCTCTTACTCCTGAGACGGAGACATACTTTATACTCTTGAAGTTCCAAGGCGAGCAGTACACTTCGCTGAAGTTAATGGTGTTGTTCCCAGCAAGTAACTCTGCATCGACCTGCATAAAGAATCTCATGCTGTCACATTGCTGTGAGATACCGGGGGCAATGAGGCAGTTTTCAAAAGAGGGTGTAGCTTACTGGAATTATGAAGTTAATGTCTTCAAGACTCGGGGAGCTCCTTAAGAGACAGAGGCAAGATAAAACCTCACTAAGAATAGACACGTTTATCCACAAAGAGAGGTATTTCAGACGAAGTGGTTCGGGCAAGTTTGCTGGCACCTTACCCACTGACAGATACTGCAACAATACGAAGGAACCGGAAAAGAATCAGTGAAAATTAGAAAAAACAGATTGTGCAAAGATGCATTCATCCGTAGACAGCAAAATTGACAGAGATGGTAGAAAAATCCATTGACTAATGATATTTAAGCAGGTGTGTTCTCGGTAGGATTTCAGCTTATTGCGTCAGGAAAAGCGAATCGGTCTAAATTAGCTCAAGATAATTGTCAGTAAAGCAAGAGTACCATCAGTGTCCGCCCATCTATGGTAAGCCTTTCACAATGCAGCAAATCAGCAAAGAACTTGCACATGTTGCTCCGGTACTTCTCAGCCTGTACTTGGTGATACTGGTATGGAGTGAAGCATACTTTGACCCAAGACAAATAACTGGTATTGCCGGTAAAACTCACATCTGTCAAAGCACCTTCAAGGTCAAGCTCCTTGAGATTTGGAGCATCAATTTTGATATGGTTGATATTGGACCAAAGCTTCAATCGCAGACTCCTCAACAGAGGGCAGCTTGAGATGAGTTTCTCTAGTGATTCTCCAGAAATGGCAACACGATAAAGCAGCAAGTAGTGCAGATGCCTGAATCCTTGGGACGCTGGAGGCATTCTAAGAGAACAGCCCATGAGAAATAACTCAACCAAATCCTGACACTGAAACAGATAAGAGGGCATCTCGAATAGATGCGTGCTCCCACCAGCAAATAATATTGTTTTCACAGAGGCCTGCGAAAGGTAACGGATCCACTTGTCAGCATCTGCAGTGCCTTCAAAATACGGGTGATAGAGGACAAACTTCTCTATTGGAGCAGAGTGCTGCAATAGAACACTGTCAACAATTTCTACTAGCCTACTAGTCACCGGGGTATCTCTGTTTGACGGAAGCAACGCATCATCGAACCAGAGATGGGAGAGATCTGTCGTCCACTTGTATCTCCAGTCGCTCGACAAGATAGAGGTTCTCACCGCATCCTTGAGGGGCACAAGGGACAGTATCCGGCCAACTAACTCCCGCGGCAAGCTGCTGATCCTGTCCAGCTTTTCCTCGGTTCGAGATGGTTCCCCAACTCGTCTCTTCGCATGAGATGGGATAGACTGAGCGGTGATAAATTCACATGAATTATAAGATTCATTAAGACAAGAAGAAACATCAAACTCGGAGCTATCATTAGCAACTGGCAAAAGTTCTACAATAATGCACATATCAAAAAGATGCAACTTGAAGAAATTTATAAAGGAAAAAAGAAAAACTCTCCCGCATCAATGACTGCCCAGTATCCATTCATACGGATAGGTGAACACCGTGATCAGCCAGCCTCCACGAATCAATTCCAGGCCTCAGTAATGGGACTTTAAGAAAAAGAGAAAGAAGGGGCGGGGCTGTGCGGAACGGGACTCACCGAGGATTCCATGGATGAGAATGACGAACTTTCGAGAGAACAAAGAGAAGTTGATTATGGTGGCCTGACCCAATTAGAGTTTCCTCCTTTTCTATACTTGAAAATAATTATAATTACAATATAATTTAATTATAAATTACATATTGATCCCAAAATATAACTATAGGAAAATTACACACCAATATTCCCCCTCATTCCGAAGATGGAGACACAACCGAGAGATTGGACCTTAACAATTGGTGGTGCCCAGGAGAAAGGCCCTTGGTGAAGATGTTGGCAAGTTGATTGATAGTAGGAATATAATGAATAAAGAGATCTCTAGAGGCAGCTCGCTCGCTAACAAAGTGGAAGTCAAGCTCATTGTGTTTGGTGCGAGCACATAAAATGGAGTTGAGAGCTAAATAAGTGACGGATATGTTATCACAGTCAATAGTCACAGGTCTAGGAAGAGATTCTCCAAGCTCACGAAGTAAATGACGAATCCAAATCGTCTCAGCAGCACAATGAGCAACAGCAGGATATTCAACTTCTGTACTCGTACGAGCCACAAGTGGTTGTTTGTTTGCACACCATGAAATAAGATTAGTACCCAAAAATATGCAAAAACCAGAAGTAGATCGTCAAGTGTCAGAATATCCAGCCCAATCGGCATCCATATATACAGTCAAAGAATCAAGAGAACATCTCTCAAGAAGTAAACCATGAGAAGATGTGCCAGCTAAATAGTAGTGCTACCTAAATACTAGTAAATACGTTGACTGCTTACAGATGAGGTAAGCGAGGTTCATGCGTATATTGGCTAACTAAACTCACTGCAAAACTGATATGAGAGTGTTCAGTGAGTGCGAAGAATCCCAGACAACTGAGTTAAATCTCAATGATCAAAACGGCTCGTGCATGCGAAGAAAACAAGAAGGAACTGCGACGCCCCTCGCGGACTGACGTACTTAGAGACAGACCCTCAGCGAAAATCCTTGGAGATGAACGTGTAGCCAGTAGGGCGTTAAATGAATAATGGGAAAAATGCTCGTCCTCGGTTGTGGCAGACCTTCGAGACAGCTTACTGGCATGGCCGTTAAATGAATGGATGATTGGGCCGTCAAAAACATGAGACGATGGAAGGTGGCAAAAAGAAAAACGGGCTGTATGGGGTTGGATTAGCAACAGCTAGGCCCCACCAAGGATTATTACCATACTTCACTCCCATCTCCTCTCCTGATTATACATTGAAAATGAGGCTTGTCTTCTTTCAGCACCAAAAAAAAAAAAGTTCTTTAGGAGATGAAATAATGAGATGAAAATTGAACACTTCCCAAATAAAACCTAACTTACCGATAGATTATTTCAAGTTACTGGCAAGGAAGCACAAAAATGAAAAAAACCGCCACGCTAAGGCCCACATAATCTTTCAGATAATTGAATATCCACAGATACAAAAATGGAAAAGGCAAAACTGAATTCAGTGCCTCCTCTTAATCCAGAAAAGAAATGCTAGAAGAATTCAACAGCTAGGACCATAAATGTTGAAATAAAAATCTGCAAGATCACAACCCTGGGATTGACATTTTCAAGCCCGAGAACAAGAGGAACCAACAAAAGGATAGGAGCCCAATCAGATTGACCTTGAGAAAACTCATAACAGCGTCTTCTGGCATCTTCAATGCACAAGACTGGAGCTCCACCACGCTCTCCATCTTCATCTCCAGAAACAATGTAAATTGCCATTGGAAGGGGCAGTTCAGTGCAATCAACCGCCTCCTCCCTCTTAGAGCGAACAAGAATTTCCCATGAGTGGCACGTTGCATATGGGCCCACCCATGACCCAGCTGCAAGGTCATAGGTCTTTCCTGATTCAATGAGATTGTGGAAGGAGAAAGGAGATGCCTCCGAATCACCAAAGAGGTGCAAGATCTCAATATACTCTCGACTTAGCAGATGCAGACATTTACAAGGATGACTGAGCTGAGTTCTTTCACTAGGTAATCTAGGAGAAATTTATCAGGTGAAACACACGGAACACTCGATTTACTCTTTCATTATCTGAGTCGGCTTATCCTTCTCCGAATTCCATCAAATTGGGAGAAATGAAGACAAAAGAATCCAAGGGAAATGGAGGTATTACGAATCCTTGCTTCTCTTCCATTTCCTTAAATACACATGCTGATAGTGTACGTATAAAAACAAGGTTGTAAAATGAAGACTTCCAAGGAGATTACCCAGTCAACCAAGCACGCACGACTGCTGAGTTCCTATAGGATTCAGAGCATCAATGTTGGGTGAAAGACAGCATGACCAACGTCAAGGGAGCCCGGGATATAAATTACTTCGTGCACTCAGCATTGATCATTGGAGCCAGGGACATAAATTATCTTCGCCTATTTTCAGAACCTACGGCCCATCATTTGTTCTTCACAATGACCTAGTGTTGCCAGAGACAACCATTACTAGAAATGCGCTTGATAACAGGCACTACCGCTCCATACGATCAATAGGCGTATATTGAAACATATTGCATGTAAAGGCAGGAATCTCCTAATCGAGAGAAAAGTCCATTCACCCCAACAGAAAATCCTTGAGAATCTGAATTCTGCCATTCTGCCCCTGGAGGAATCTTGAAAGAGCAAAAGCAACAAAGATAAATTAATTTCAAATAATATAGCCATAAAAAGCTATTTTTATCTGTTTATTTATTTATGGCCGATACAGCAGATTTTTCTATGCAAGTGGCAGTAGAAATCCACATGTATCTTCTGACAGAATCTGCCAATATGATGAACAAAAGAATGAGAAGAAAGAAAGGAAATGCTGGTACAATTTCGTCATATGACTGAAGTTTATCAATGGGAATTCCCAGATTCACAAGTGAGATGATAAAAGTGGATTTCATATCTTCAACTAAAATACAGCCCCGGGACAACCAAAAAAAGAACATTCGCATGCTTTCTCGAAGAGCTTAACCAAAAGATAAACAAGAAAAGGTTGCAGAAATTGATCTAAAACAATGCGCATAGGCAGTGGTTAATCTGAAGCACTTTCACTAAATCCTTATGCAGCTGTAGATAACTTAAAGCATTAATGGGCAATTTAAATCACTAAAAAAGAATCCACTTGCAATGCCTTCTAATTTATCATATTTTTACATATATTTATACTGGAATCTGCATCTACAATCCCCATTCCAAGACAACTTAGAAATAAAAACTCTAGATAAAACTGATGTAGCAATATCCTCAATACATAATATCAGTGATGGGAGAAAATGATCACAAACAAGATTAATCTGTTTGAACAATTTGCAAACATACACCCATGTATACAAAATAGAACTATAGAAATGCAAGTCATAACTGAGATGTAGACAAATAGTACCTCTCCTAAAGGAAATGCTGCTAACTTCAAGAGGAAGTACCACGCTTTTCAGAATCAGCAGACCGTTCTAATCATGGTCAACCATGGCCCATTCTTCAATGGTGTCTTCCTGAGAAGAAATCCATATTTAAATGAGCTTATATGACAATATGGCATCACAGAATCATCTAAAACAGTAGATTCTCGCAAACTAGTCACCACACTTTACCTCAGATCAGCACAAGATACATGGCTAGAATTAATGAATCTGCACACTGCACGAGAATAATTTGAGACCTGCAGTTCTCAGGATTTAAGTTTAGCACGCTTCAGAATAGAAATGACCTGTGCATCTGGTTCTATACCCTTCAAAGCCATTTTTTCAGCAATTTGCAGGGCCCTCTTTACATTTCCCAGACGACAGCATCCAGAGATAAGGGCAGTGTATGTTACAGCATCGGGTAGCGGCCCTCTTTCAGTCATTTCATTCAATAAATTTTCAGCTTCCTCAAGCTTACCCGACTTACAGAGTCTATCAATTATAACAGTATAGCAGACAACATCAGGTGATAACTTCCCATCCTTGAATTCAACCAAAATATCTCTAAAGATGTTATCAATCCCAGCATCCATCAATTCTCTCTTCGTTCTGCTGGTAGAGAACCTTGCTCTTGTTGACTCTGCTGTTGAGAAACCATCAAGCAACACTGTGTATGCAATTACATCGGGTTGTATTCGTTTTTTTTTTCATATTGACAAGAAGATCAACAGCTTCTTGCAAGTAATTTTTCCTGAGATAGCCTCTAATCATCCACGTAAATGTGATGACATCAGGAAGCAAACCCCTCACTGCAGTAACATCAAATAGCAACCGGGCCTTTCTCATATGCCCAGCCTGACACAATCCAGCTATTAGAGTATTGTACATTGCTTTGGTTGGCTCCACATTGAAGGTTAACATCATCTCAAGCACGACAAGTGCCCTATCCTCATCATGTCCAGTGCAAAGATTTTGCAGTGACTTAAAGCAACAATTCTTCTTAATAAGAATTCCTTGTTTAGAGAGCTTGAGAAAGAGTTCAAAGGCTTCAGTTGTATAGTTAGCTAAGCAGTAACCTCTAACCATGGCATTATAGTTTTGCATACTGTTATCCTCTAAGGATTTAAAGAATGTTTCAGCTTCCTTCACTTTACCTCCAATGCAGAGACCCTCAATCATCATATTCTGTGTGACAGTGTTTGGTTTTAGGCCCTGGGCCTCCATGTAAGCCAAAAGATCAAGTGCCTCAGACAAAAGGCCTGCCCGAGAAAAACCACCAGCAAGCACGTTATAAGTTATAATATCAGGCTCAATTCCAATTGTTTTCATCTCCTTGAGCACATCCAAGGCATCTACCATGTTTCTTCGGACACAATACCCATTGATCAAAGTTGTGTAGTGCACTCTATCAAGAACCAGTTTCTTTGTTTTCATCTCTTTGATCAGTTCCATCGCTTCTTCAACTTTCTCCATCTGGCACAATGCATTGACGATAATATTATAGTTAACCTCATCAATGAAAATTCCCAACTGCTTGAACTTATTGAATTGTTCCACCACTTCTGAGTACATGCCCATACCACAGAAGCACTGATGAATATAGCTGACAACAACACAGTTCGTTCTGATGCCTTTTGATATCATATCACCATGGATAGCCAAAGCTTGAAGCAGATTCCCCGACTTGCAATAACCACGAATCAAGGCACCATAACAATGTGCATCAGGGACCAGACCTCGCTCTCCCATCTCAACCAAAACCTGCCCAGCTCTTTCCAACTTCATCTCATCACATAGGCCCTGGATAACGGTAACATAAGCATAGACATCGAGGGGAACCTTCGCTCCTTGACATGCTTGAAGGACCTGATAAGCCAAGTCTGATCTCCTGCTTACGCAGAGACCTTCAATGTAGGTTGTGTAAGCAAAGGTATTAGGGGTCACACCTGCTGCCTCCATATCCTTGAACATGTCAACAGCTTCTTCTAAGTCACCCTTCTTGCACAAAGCCTTAATCACGATTGCAGACATGTAATCATTAGGCTGCACTCCGAGCTTCTTGAGCTGCCGATACAGGGAAACTGCCATATGGGGCTTCCCATGATCGATCAACCGATTCAAGAGGAAGTTACGGGTGAAGACGTGAGGGAAGAATCCCCGCCTCTTTCCGGAACAAGGCATCAATAGCCTCGTCGAACATCCCCTTTATAACATAAACCTTAACCAGTGCATCGAAGAGGACACGAACCACAAGTTCGCCACTGACCTCGTGGGAGAGATAGTCCAACAAATCGAATGCACCAAAGTCCTTGGACTCCGAAGCAATCAGCTGTAGCAAGACAGAATCAAGCTCGTCCCGCAGACCCGAAGAGCGGCAGAGAACCGCCGCTACTGCAGAGTAGGTGGAAATATCGTGCGAGAAGCCGAGCTGCGTCAACTGGTGGAAGAAGGAGAATGCCGCATCCGGGTCCCTCCTAAAGCTGCGCAGAATGCAGCTGACCTTCACAGGATCAAGCTCTTGCCATTGCGTCTGAAATCGATAGAGATGCGGCTGGCCCTCCTCCTCATCGGAGGTCAGGCTGTGGGAATTGGGTTCCGACAAGAGGGCAGCCGATCCGGGACCGAAGAGGGCCGCATGGGCAGAGAGGTGCTTGGATTTCAATACGGGAGCGGAGAGAAGCTTTCCGGCTTTGAGAGAGGATTGAAACCACATCTGCAGAATCCAAACCCTCTCACAGAAGACGATTAGCAGTAGCAGCAGCAATTTCCATTGAAACTAACCGCAAAGGAAAGCTCGTCTTCTTCCTCCCCGTCCGAAAGATGAAATCAGGGTTTCTGAGAAACGGCAGAAGGGTTTTAGCCCTTTCTTTGCAGTATTTGCCTTTGCTTAGGGGTATAATTTCTATTTCACCGCCCGTTGTAGTTCATGCTTTTCGCAGAGAGATCCCCCCAGTCTTTCCTGCGTTTCAAGAGGGCCCCGCTCTGTCTGAACTGGTAGCCAGCATGTGAAATAAGCATAGTTGGTGAACTGATCTGAGAAAATAAGCTGATATGAGAAAGTTGGTTTACTGCAAGTTTGATTAGCATTAGCATAATGCCTTGCATCAATTTATGTTCACCTTCTTGCTATCTCTTCTAAAGCCACGGGTCCTCTTTGCAATCAAAATCAAATATGTAATATTAGATTGCGGTCCGACATGCTCTCTTTCACGTATAATTTTAATTTCCGGAAATTAGGATTATATTATATAGTACCAAGTCATAAGTGAATCTAGGTGATGCTTACTCATAGCTGAGTTTAAGCATGAACATGCTATGCTGTAATCAAGCAGACAAGACCCCCTTTTCCTTTTTCTGGGATCAATAACTTCATTCAAACAAAAGCAATAGGGCGAATGATAGTGATCAACCAACCCTCCCAGTCTGCAGCCTGCAAATTTCTCTGTGTCAAAGATGCTTGATTTCAAATGAGTCGATTATAAGGAAGGAGAACTTCTAGCTTGTGTTCCTAGCTCCTTAAGATGCGAGTCTTGAAGCACGAGCTTCAAGTTGGGCAGGGGAAGAAGCGGCATAGCACTTTTGATATCGAAGACGGTTTCTTTTTTCCTTCGTCAACAGCATCTCCTGCCCTTGCAGCACAAGCCACATGAGATTGCCAAGCAGCAGAGAGTATAAACAAATATCCCCAGAATTGCATTCTCTTCTCCATGCTGCGAAGCAACTGATCGAGGATCATTGCTCGTATAGAGGAAGATGAAGAAGAACCTAAGCTCTTATTTTCGGAAACAAAAAGCTGATGACATTCTATAAAAGCCTTTCTGATCTTTTTCCCATAAAACCATGTGCAAGTCACAGTTATGTTCACAAAATAAGGGGGAATTTCGTGTATGACAATGAACTCCGAACAGGCCAAACTTTTTCTTTCCGTTTAAATCAAGTGGAAAACCTGGAGGGTTACCCCCCACAAAAAAAACATCTGTATCCATGGATACCTGGTTATCGACTGGTGAATTAGGGTCATAGACCTTCCAACTTGGTTCGTGAATTCGCAATCTTTGACGAGATGGGCATGCCCAAAGGGCCCAACCTTGCCTAGAGGACATGGACATGTTTTGCCCTCATTGTAAGAACAGGGAAGGCGATTATCCCTAGGTGGATTTTAAAACCGTTAATGGAATTTCAGGACCCACATATCTTTTAAATGTATTTGCCCGATCGGCTAGATAAAAAAACTCTTCACCGGGAAGTCTCCAGTTTTTTATAGTGTCCAGCTGATTCCATGCAGAGGATGAGAAGCAGAGCAGCTGGCTGTATGTTCAAAAATAATGCCTGTTTCAAATATAGTTAACAGTAGTTGCATCTTCCAAGAATCTAACTGATGACAGGATGGATCAACGACCAGAAGAATTGAATCGATTTGAACATTCAGCCTTATAAAAGTTAGTACCCTCAACCAGGAACTGACTTAATGCAGACAAGAAGGGGCTCGGCTCGACTGCATTTATGGGTCATTGTGCTCCAAGTAGGCGACCTTTGCCCGAGCTGAAGCTCTCGCGAACTGCAGCAACTTTCTCAGTAACTCGTAATCTCCATTGGCCGCAGAAACAGAAGAATCTGCCCTGACTAACATCCTCTCCAGTCCCCGGCAAGCCGAGAGCAGAAATTCAAGAAAGCTCATTTCTGAAGAACTGCCTGTTACTCCCGAGACGGAGACATACTTTATACTCTTGAAGTTCCAAGGCAAGCAGTACACATCGCTGAAGTTAATGGTGTTGTTCCCAGCAAGTAACTCTGCTTCGACCTGCATAAAGAATCTCATGCTGTCACATTGCTGCAAGATGCCGGGGCAATGAGGCAGTTTTCAAAAGAGGGTGTAGCTTACTGGAATTATGAGCCTAACGTCTTCAAGACTCGGGGAGCTCCTTAAGAGACAGAGGCAAGATATAACCTCACTAAGAATATGCACGTTTATCCTCAAAGAGAGGTATTTCAGACGAAGTGGTTCAGGCAACTTTGCTGGCACCTTACCCACTGACAGATACTGCAACATATATGAAGGAACCGCAAAAGGATTAGTGAAAATTAGAGAAACAGATTGTGTAAAGATGCATTCATCCGTAGACAGCAAAATTGACAGAGATGGTAGAAAAATCCATAGACTAACGATATATAAGCAGGTGTGTTCTCCGTAGGGTTTCAGGTTATTGCGTCAGGAAAAGCGAATCGGTCTAAATTAGCTCAAGATAATTGTCAGTAAAGCAAGAGTACCATCAGTGCCCGCCCATCTATGGTAAGCCTTTCACAATGCAGCAAATCAGCAAAGAACTTGCACATGTTGCTATTGTACTTCTCAGCCTGTACTCGGTGATACTGGTATGGAGCGAAGCATACATTGACCCAAGACAAATAACTGGTATTGCCAGTAAAGCTCACATCTGTCAAAGCACCTTGAAGGTGTAGCTTCTTCAGATTTGGAGCATCAATGTTGATATGCTTGATATTGGGCGAAAGATTCAATATCAGACTACTCAACAGAGGGCAGCTTGAGATGAGTTTCTCTAGTGAATCTCCAGAAATGGAGACATGAAAAAGCTGCAAGTGGTGCAGATGCTTGAATCCTTGGGACGCTGGAGGCATTCTAAGAGAACAGCCCCTGAGAGCCAACGTAACCAAATCCTGACACTGAAACAGAGAAGAGGGCATCTTGTGTGGATGCGTGCTCCAACAAGCAAATGATATGTTTTTCACGGAGGCCTTCGAAAGGTAACGGATCCACTTGTCAGCATCTGCAGTGCCTTCAAAATACGGGTGATAGAGGACAAACTTCTCTATTGGAGCAGAGTGCTGCAATAGAACACTGTCAACAATTTTTACTAGCCTACTAGTCACCGGCGTATATCTGTTTGACGGAAGCAACTCATCATCAAACTGGAGATGGGAGAGATCTGTGGTCCACTTGTATCTCCAGTTGCTCGACAAGATAGAGGTTCTCACCGCATCCTTGAGGGGCATAAGGGACAGTATCCGGCCGACTAACTCCCCCGGCAAGCTGCTGATCCTGTCCAGCTTTTCCTCGGTTTGAGATGGTTCCCCAACTCGTCTCTTCGCACGAGATGGGATAGACAGAGTGGTGATAAATTCAAATGAATTATAAGATTCATTAAGACAAGAAGAAACATCAAACTCGGAGCTATCATCAGCAACTGGCAAAAGTTGTAGAATAGCGCACATATCAAAAAGGATGCAACTTGAAGAAATTTATAAAGGAAAAAAGAGAAACTCTCCCGCATCAATGACTGCCCAGTATCCATTCCATCCGGATAGGTGAACACCGCGATCAGCCAGCCTCCATGAATCAACTCCAGGCCTCAGTAATGGGACTTGAAGAAAAAAGAGAAAGAAGGGGTGGGTAGGGGCGGGGCGGGGCGGAACGGGGCGGAACGGGACTCACCAAGGATTCCATGGATGAGGAATGATCAATCTCTCCCGCAATTGTCAGAGCGTTCAGTGAGTGCGAAGAATCCCAGGCGACTGAGTTGAATCTCAATGATCAAGACGGGCTCGTGCATGCGCAGGAAACAGGAAGGAACTGCGATGCCCCGCTCGGACTGACGTAGAGACAGACCCTCGGTGTAGTAGGGGCTTATATAAACAATGGGAAAATGCTCGTCCTCGGTTATGGCAGACCTTCGAGACAGCTCACTGACATGGCCGCTTCTCCACTATAATTTATATATAAAAAAATTAATATAAAAGAATAATAACCTAAAGATAAAGATGGTAAATTTAACCTTACCATAAAAATTCCTTTTACTCTTCAATTCTATTTCCTTATATTGATAACTTCTTTATATAATCAAAAATATATATATGATACGCTCTCAACTTTCCATAGAAGGATGCATCAAATCTCGTAACCTTAACTCCAATTCCAATTTTAGACCCTATTGCCTTCGTGACAATTTTCACGGTAGACGTTCTCTGGGAAAGAAATCTAATGTGATCATAAACCATGACTGCCAAATTTCTAGGTAGAAGCTTATCTCTCCCTCTGCAAGTAACACCGTACAATGCGATCGCGTCAACTTGTAGTTGCTGTGCCACTCCTCTGCTTAGTCAAGTATACGAACAGTTCTCGGTCCGTAACGAAAAAGGGCACTCGGGTATACATATGATCGGGCTGCTCTACAGCAACATCGTACTGGTTTTGAAGACACTAAGCCACTGAGAAATTTCATTACACGATTGAGAAAAAGGGTTCCTGTTCAATCTGCCATAACACAAGCGATAACGAAGAGGGAGGGAGGAGAAGAAATGCACAAGTTAATCATAAAATAAGCCACATGATCCGTGAGGTCATTAATTTCTACATCCTGGTCTGATCAGAGGAGTTGCCAGTCATCCTCCCCCTCTGTGGGATCTACACGCCCGTGTTTGCGGTGATCCACTTCGTCATCTAGGTCGCCGTGACTAGTTGTCATCGATGCGCTACTACTGTGGGTGTCTGCGACCGTGAAAAGTGGAGCCCCGCCCGATTCCTCTGCGAGCTTCGATGCACGGGAGCAGAAATCATCAAAATCATCTGCCAGATAAAAGTGGAACAATCAACAAGAATGGATGATTGGGCCGTCAAAAACATGAGACGATGGAATCTTGACCAAACCTTTGTCACGACAGTAGAAACCGAGAGCCAGTGATGGATCAAGAGAGCCCAATGGAATGTGCCGAATAACACTGGAGAGAGGGACCAAGAGCATGAGGAGCAAAAAATACAGCCCAAAAAAAGAAAGTGATCAAAATAGAGAGAACCCTGTCAAAACCCATTCCCAGAATGAGTCGTTTGCTGGCGCAAAATTGAACTTATTTTAGTACGATCAATCATGACAGATGATTGTTATATTCCCCATTTGATAGACATGATTTTTCCACAATCAAGAATGGTAAAGATTAACCTTGTCCGGTGGTTCTGTTTGTCCGAGACACACTTAGTGTCATATCATAGCACACCCCCCACGCCCCACCACCCCCACCCTCCCAACAAAAAAATACAAAAAAGAAAAAGGAGCAGCTATAAAACATTACCTGCAATGGTAAGAAGAAGTGTCAGCCTCCAAGTTTTCCCTGTCGATGGTCACTGCCTGGAAAAATCGAATAGCATAAGCATTTTGATAAGAGTACTTGAAATCAAATGACAAATCACAAAAAATACGCAAAGGGAAACATATACAAAATCGATTACTTGAATAGTAAATTTACATCCATTCCCGTCTTAACAGAAGCAAAATCTTAATACAGTCAATCCTAGTGCCTACTGCTCGGATCCTTATCTAGTTTCAGGCATTTCATCGGGGATACTTCTAGACTACTGCCAAGTCTGGGACCCAAATATCAAGAAATGGAAATTGTGCAAATAGCTTGACCAAAAGCAGGTCCCATCGGACATTGAAAAGCTATCGAACATTTCAAGTGATATTTAGATGCTATAAGAGCCTCTGATATAGTTATTGTGATTATGCCTTCTAGAGCACTTTGTACCTAATAGGTTCACCACCTGACCAAATATACATGTGACATTGGTTGATTGTACTCTCTCTTTATTCTCTCTTTTAGATTTTTCCACCAACAAGAACAAGCAACATTTTCATCAAATCTACTATGTAAACAAAACATTAAAGCAAGTAGCAATGGCTCCTGTTGCTACACTACTCTTTGCCCAAACCTAACACAAATACAATTGAAACTGATTGTCATCACATATCTCCTGATGGAATAGCATGAATCTCGAAGGAAAACTAATGCAAGAAACCATCCAGCAGAAGGCAGAACTACCTTTCATTTTTAGTCCTTTAATGGATATTGTTCACTTTGAAAACTGTGAGCGCTTTCTCTGAATGTATGAACTTATAATGAACAAGATATTGACATTAAATTTTCCTAACTACATCCACTCAACCAAAGAAACTGCCTAAAAGAGGATCATCTCTGCCATTTATTCTCAATTTGAGTAAGTAAAAGCAAAATCCTATCTTAAAGCAGCATAACAGCCTTATCTTTCTGTGGAGCTTGTAGACTTAGCTAACCTTAAAAGAGAAGGCAAGATTGCCCATCAAGGAGAAGTTTAGGGAAGCTTTATGAACTTATATAGGTTTTCCAACCATAAGAAAGTGGATTTAGATTTTTATATTCTCTCAAATATCTATCTGTGATTATCATCAATAATTAAAAAAAATTAACCCTTTATAATCAAATGGCCATAAACCCTGGGAGTATCTTGTAACTACAATACATTTGTGTAAATCAGTCTTCTTAATCATCCTTTTGCCATTAGCTGCTATATGGAACTCCACAATAGCAGCATCAGGAAATTCAATAACTGAAGTGCATATTAGCAGACTAATCAGAAACTCAAGACATACCGGCTGAACATCATGAGGATCAAGGTAGAAAACTTCTTCATCTTGTATGCCAATCATGTAAGTTGACGCACCAGGTTTCCCGCCCAACAAACCGAGGCTTTGGGGATAGGAAAAGATTGCCTGCAATGATGGAATATACCTGAGAGGTATTGGACACATTAATGCATTTTCCCCCACTAAAATTCTAGAAAACAGTAGGAGTAGCAATCCTACACTCACTTACAGAAACCTCGGTGCTGTAACATATTCATAGGAATATTACGTCCCAAAAGACAGCTTTTTTCATGCGTCTGATCATGTGACTAGTAGATAACTTGAATACATTTCTAGTATTCTCATAAAATAAGGTCATAGACCTTCCAACTTGGTTCGTGAATACGCAATCTTCCATGAGATGTGCAAGCCCATTAGGCCCAACCTTGCCTAGAGGACATGGACATATTTTGCCTCATTGTAAGAACAGGGAAGGCTTTCAGTAGAGATCCTCCCTAGGTGGATTTTAAAACCGTTAGTGGACTTTCAGGACCCACATATCTTTTAAATGTATTTGCCCGATCGGCTAGATAAAAAACTCTTCACCGGGAGGCCTCCAGTTTTTGATAGTGTCCAGCTGATTCCATCCAGAGGATGAGAAGCAGAGCAGCTGGCTGTATGTTCAAAAATATTGTCAGCAATGCCTGTTTCAAATATGGTTAACAGTAGTTGCATGTTCCAAGAATCTAACTGATGACAGAATGGATCAATGACCAGAAGATTTGAATCGATTTGAACATTTAGCCTTATATATTAGTGCCCTCAACCAGGAACAGACTTAATACAGACAAGAAGGGGCTCGGCTTGACTACATTTATGGGTCATTGTACTCCAAGTAGGTGACCTTTGCCCGAGCTGAAGCTCTCGCGAACTGCAGCACCTTTCTCAGTGACTCATAATCTCCATTGACCGCAGGAACAGAAGAATCTGCCCTGACTAACATCCTCTCCAGTCCCGGGCAAGCCGAGAGCAGAAATTCAAGAAAGCCCATTTCTGGCGAACTGCCTCTTACTCCTGAGACGGAGACATACTTTATACTCTTGAAGTTCCAAGGCGAGCAGTACACTTCGCTGAAGTTAATGGTGTTGTTCCCAGCAAGTAACTCTGCATCGACCTGCATAAAGAATCTCATGCTGTCACATTGCTGTGAGATACCGGGGGCAATGAGGCAGTTTTCAAAAGAGGGTGTAGCTTACTGGAATTATGAAGTTAATGTCTTCAAGACTCGGGGAGCTCCTTAAGAGACAGAGGCAAGATAAAACCTCACTAAGAATAGACACGTTTATCCTCAAAGAGAGGTATTTCAGACGAAGTGGTTCGGGCAAGTTTGCTGGCACCTTACCCACTGACAGATACTGCAACAATACGAAGGAACCGGAAAAGAATCAGTGAAAATTAGAAAAAACAGATTGTGCAAAGATGCATTCATCCGTAGACAGCAAAATTGACAGAGATGGTAGAAAAATCCATTGACTAATGATATTTAAGCAGGTGTGTTCTCGGTAGGATTTCAGCTTATTGCGTCAGGAAAAGCGAATCGGTCTAAATTAGCTCAAGATAATTGTCAGTAAAGCAAGAGTACCATCAGTGTCCGCCCATCTATGGTAAGCCTTTCACAATGCAGCAAATCAGCAAAGAACTTGCACATGTTGCTCCGGTACTTCTCAGCCTGTACTTGGTGATACTGGTATGGAGTGAAGCATACTTTGACCCAAGACAAATAACTGGTATTGCCGGTAAAACTCACATCTGTCAAAGCACCTTCAAGGTCAAGCTCCTTGAGATTTGGAGCATCAATTTTGATATGGTTGATATTGGACCAAAGCTTCAATCGCAGACTCCTCAACAGAGGGCAGCTTGAGATGAGTTTCTCTAGTGATTCTCCAGAAATGGCAACACGATAAAGCAGCAAGTAGTGCAGATGCCTGAATCCTTGGGACGCTGGAGGCATTCTAAGAGAACAGCCCATGAGAAATAACTCAACCAAATCCTGACACTGAAACAGATAAGAGGGCATCTCGAATAGATGCGTGCTCCCACCAGCAAATAATATTGTTTTCACAGAGGCCTGCGAAAGGTAACGGATCCACTTGTCAGCATCTGCAGTGCCTTCAAAATACGGGTGATAGAGGACAAACTTCTCTATTGGAGCAGAGTGCTGCAATAGAACACTGTCAACAATTTCTACTAGCCTACTAGTCACCGGGGTATCTCTGTTTGACGGAAGCAACGCATCATCGAACCAGAGATGGGAGAGATCTGTCGTCCACTTGTATCTCCAGTCGCTCGACAAGATAGAGGTTCTCACCGCATCCTTGAGGGGCACAAGGGACAGTATCCGGCCAACTAACTCCCGCGGCAAGCTGCTGATCCTGTCCAGCTTTTCCTCGGTTCGAGATGGTTCCCCAACTCGTCTCTTCGCATGAGATGGGATAGACTGAGCGGTGATAAATTCACATGAATTATAAGATTCATTAAGACAAGAAGAAACATCAAACTCGGAGCTATCATTAGCAACTGGCAAAAGTTCTACAATAATGCACATATCAAAAAGATGCAACTTGAAGAAATTTATAAAGGAAAAAAGAAAAACTCTCCCGCATCAATGACTGCCCAGTATCCATTCATACGGATAGGTGAACACCGTGATCAGCCAGCCTCCACGAATCAATTCCAGGCCTCAGTAATGGGACTTTAAGAAAAAGAGAAAGAAGGGGCGGGGCTGTGCGGAACGGGACTCACCGAGGATTCCATGGATGAGAATGACGAACTTTCGAGAGAACAAAGAGAAGTTGATTATGGTGGCCTGACCCAATTAGAGTTTCCTCCTTTTCTATACTTGAAAATAATTATAATTACAATATAATTTAATTATAAATTACATATTGATCCCAAAATATAACTATAGGAAAATTACACACCAATATTCCCCCTCATTCCGAAGATGGAGACACAACCGAGAGATTGGACCTTAACAATTGGTGGTGCCCAGGAGAAAGGCCCTTGGTGAAGATGTTGGCAAGTTGATTGATAGTAGGAATATAATGAATAAAGAGATCTCTAGAGGCAGCTCGCTCGCTAACAAAGTGGAAGTCAAGCTCATTGTGTTTGGTGCGAGCACATAAAATGGAGTTGAGAGCTAAATAAGTGACGGATATGTTATCACAGTCAATAGTCACAGGTCTAGGAAGAGATTCTCCAAGCTCACGAAGTAAATGACGAATCCAAATCGTCTCAGCAGCACAATGAGCAACAGCAGGATATTCAACTTCTGTACTCGTACGAGCCACAAGTGGTTGTTTGTTTGCACACCATGAAATAAGATTAGTACCCAAAAATATGCAAAAACCAGAAGTAGATCGTCAAGTGTCAGAATATCCAGCCCAATCGGCATCCATATATACAGTCAAAGAATCAAGAGAACATCTCTCAAGAAGTAAACCATGAGAAGATGTGCCAGCTAAATAGTAGTGCTACCTAAATACTAGTAAATACGTTGACTGCTTACAGATGAGGTAAGCGAGGTTCATGCGTATATTGGCTAACTAAACTCACTGCAAAACTGATATGAGAGTGTTCAGTGAGTGCGAAGAATCCCAGACAACTGAGTTAAATCTCAATGATCAAAACGGCTCGTGCATGCGAAGAAAACAAGAAGGAACTGCGACGCCCCTCGCGGACTGACGTACTTAGAGACAGACCCTCAGCGAAAATCCTTGGAGATGAACGTGTAGCCAGTAGGGCGTTAAATGAATAATGGGAAAAATGCTCGTCCTCGGTTGTGGCAGACCTTCGAGACAGCTTACTGGCATGGCCGTTAAATGAATGGATGATTGGGCCGTCAAAAACATGAGACGATGGAAGGTGGCAAAAAGAAAAACGGGCTGTATGGGGTTGGATTAGCAACAGCTAGGCCCCACCAAGGATTATTACCATACTTCACTCCCATCTCCTCTCCTGATTATACATTGAAAATGAGGCTTGTCTTCTTTCAGCACCAAAAAAAAAAAAGTTCTTTAGGAGATGAAATAATGAGATGAAAATTGAACACTTCCCAAATAAAACCTAACTTACCGATAGATTATTTCAAGTTACTGGCAAGGAAGCACAAAAATGAAAAAAACCGCCACGCTAAGGCCCACATAATCTTTCAGATAATTGAATATCCACAGATACAAAAATGGAAAAGGCAAAACTGAATTCAGTGCCTCCTCTTAATCCAGAAAAGAAATGCTAGAAGAATTCAACAGCGAGGACCATAAATGTTGAAATAAAAATCTGCAAGATCACAAACCTGGGATTGACATTTTCAAGCCCGAGAACAAGAGGAACCAACAAAAGGATAGGAGCCCAATCAGATTGACCTTGATAAAACTCATAACAGCGTCTTCTGGCATCTTCAATGCACAAGACTGGAGCTCCACCACGCTCTCCATCTTCATCTCCAGAAACAATGTAAATTGCCATTGGAAGGGGCAGTTCAGTGCAATCAACCACCTCCTCCCTCTTAGAGCGAACAAGAATTTCCCATGAGCGGCACGTTGCATATGGGCCCACCCATGACCCAGCTGCAAGGCCATAGGTCTTTCCTGATT